>JAOPHQ010005741.1:107500-123451 GCA_030340625.1 Merluccius polli | reverse complement strand
TGGTGGCTTAAAAGATTAATGGGTGGATGTCTTCTCCCATGTGCTGGATTTCTTACTTGCGTAGGTGGTGGCCTGGTTTATACCCCGCCTCCCAGTGTACGCTCAGAACTAATCTGTAAGCCGCACGCCGGTGAGCCCAGATCCCTCACTGGGTCGGAACCGGCGAGGGCGGGTTTACCGGCGCTGACGTCTTCACCCTCCCGACTCTGTTTTTAGGACATTAAAAACGGTGCACAATTTCCCTTTGCTGCATGGCGTTAGGTGTGGTAGATCATGTAAGTTAGCTATGCATGTACCTGTGGGGGGCGGCAGTCTAGTGGTTAGGGTGTGGTTCTCCTAACGAAAAGGTTTCGGGCGAGGACAGAAATGTCTTCGCCCGAAACCTTTGACAACAGCCCTTGGAAACCAAGCGGTTCCAGACTAATACGCATTTGTGATATCGGGTTAAAACGGATTCGGCACTAAACGAGGAAAGCTGTCTCGTATACTAAAACAATTATTTTTCCTCCTTTCCCTCCATCCCCTCTTTCTTCTTCTTTTGCAGTCCAAGCAAGTCTCGGCCCATCTGTTGAAGTGACTAGTGCCAAGAGCGCACCCATCTTCTGAAAACTGTTCAGAAAAAACAATTCCAACAGTGAAGATCTTTTTCAATTACGTTTTTTTCTCATAGGACAAATGAATCTCCTCTCCTTAATTCTACCAGATAAAATGACAACCATGATTCCCATATGTCATCATAGCAGTCCCACTTAAACCCTACCCCTAACTTAAAAATAACCATTTTGTCAAGAGGTTACTTGATTGAACTCAGCTGAGAACCTCCCAACCCTGCTGTCCCAGCCTCATCCTACACTAGTATGAGTTATGACAGCTCCATATCGGCCCCCGGCATTAACACTAGGGGTCGCGGCGCGAGGGCCCCCGAGAAGGAAGCAGGCAAGCAGGAAGAAGACTCCGGCAGCTTGAGCAGCAGTAGCAGCAGCGGCGTCGGAGGCCAGCCCGGCTCCGGCGTCAACAGCCAGGAGCGCGGCGGACAAGATGGCGGCATTGGAGGCGCAGGGGGCGAGGGCGGCGACAGCAGCTCCTCCCCCAACAGGGGCTCCTCGTCCGGCGGGTCCAGGTCCAGCGACCGCCAGGGTCCTCCCACCTCGGACGACAACGACGGCCAGTCGAGTGGCAACGACTCCGGGGAGAGGGAGAACCGGTCCCGTCAGTCCACGCGAAGCTCCCACAACTCGTCCAACGGGAAGGATTCTGGCATGATGCTGACCGAGAGCAACAAGAGGTAAGGAGGGCGCTCTTATTGTGAAATATCCTGCACGCCCTCGTTGTGGAATGTCACACATCAACCTAACGACTTGTACCAACTACAATTCGCATAAATTCACATCTCAACAGTGTACAAATTGTATTACACATAAAAAAACTTGAATAATAAATTAAAACCTCTTCTCCTACACTGTTATAACTTGCACCATAGAATTTGGCACCAGTAAAGCATTTGGGAGCATTTTCTTTTGTATTCTGTTAGTCACACCACCCACTGAATGCTTTAAAACATACTTTTGCACAAACAATGTGCTGTTTTTCTGGTGTGTAACCAGAAACAATTTTTCCTCCACTATACACAATACAAATGGAGGGCAAAACTCGTCGTCACAACAATAAAAGTACAGTGAAAGTAATGTAAATATAAATGACATAACACATAACACATTCCTATCGCTCAATGTATTTGTGTTGTATTCTAGTTGCAGTGACATTGCGTGAAAGATAAACCTCCCGACCTTGTGCCACTTTCCACTGAGGATGTTCTTTACATATAAGGATCCACCGAGAAATTGATTAGGTGGGAAGGGGGTACAATGGACAGGGTGGGTCGGATGGGGAATACAAAAAAACAACAACAATCGGTTATGTAAAAGCGGCAGCCAGTGGCGTGTTCTGCCGACAGGTGGCTTGTCTGACTGACGTAGACCTCTGTGGCCAACTGTCCAACGTCACAGAGAAAAAAGGGGGTGGCCCGGCTTCTGAGAGGTTTTGTGGATGTCAGTTATGGCCAGTTATGACATAACACCAGGATGACACGGAACAATGGAGAATCTGAGCAATACCGCAGCAATTTGGTCTTTCTGTTGCCCCCGTTTAAGGCCATAGAAATATAGCAAAATCATATTCCTTCCGGCGAGAGAGAGAAAATAGGCGCATGGCAAAAAAAAATGTTGCGTGTTATGTTTTTTCTTTGAGAGCATTTGGTAAAAAAGACAAAATGGATTTGTTCTTTGAATAATCAACGTTAGCTCAAGGATAGTTGGCTGCCAACTCAAAAAATAGTTGAGGCTAACAAATTAATTCAGTTAACTTCTTTTCGATTCAAGTTTCATTCATGATCATGAAATATCCAACCCTCTTTCTTTCCTTCTTTCCTCTCTCCTCTTCTTTACCCCCCCCCCCCCCCCCCCCTCCAGCACCAACTCCCAGAGCCTGTCCCCGCCCAGTGGCTCGCTGGCGTACAGCCTGCTGTCCACCAGCTCGGAGCAGGACCCTCCCTCCACCTCGGGCTGCAGCAGTGACCAGTCGGCCCGTCTGCGCACCCAGAAGGAGCTCATGAAGGCCCTGAAGGAGCTCAAGATTCGGCTGCCCGTCGAGCGCAAGACCAAGGGCCATTCCAGCACCCTGGACGCCCTCAAATATGCCCTCAACTGCGTCAAACAAGTCCGAGGTAAGGGGGATACATACATTAGTGGTTGTTGTGACGGCAGGACGTACTAGTTAGTGATTTTTGGCGTTGGTTAGCCTCAGCGGCTGACTGTCAGTGTGTGTTTGTTCCCCCCCACAGCCAACCAGGAGTACTACCACCAGTGGAGCGTGGAGGAGTGCCACGGCTGCAGCCTGGACCTGTCCGCCTTCACCATCGAGGAACTGGACAACATCACCTCCGAGTATACACTCAAGAACACGGTGAGACAGCTGCCAAAAGTGCTAAATCGACCCAATCGAGCCATGCCCCTCTTATCTCCACCACCGGGGTCATTAAAGGCAATTGACGTTTTCAGTGTAAATATTAACCGCGGCCCTCCTTCATCTCCACAGGACACATTCTCCATGGCGGTGTCCTTCCTGTCGGGCAAGGTGGTCTACGTCTCCCCCCAGGGGTCCTCGCTGCTCCGCTGCAAGCCAGAGTTCCTCCAGGGCACCATCTTCTCTGAGCTCCTGGCTCCCCAGGACGTCAGCACCTTCTACAGCAACACGGCCCCATGTCGCCTGCCCCCCTGGGCCACCTGCATGGGCTCCGGTGAGTGTCAAATTCAGGCCTTGCAGAATCGTCCCCTTCACTTTATTTTCACTATGTAACTTGGGATGGACATTTGCTATTAATTATATTATTTATTTCTATTAATTATATATTAAAACATTTTTGTTGCATCATTATTTATATAGATGGACTACTATGCTGTAAACCACTAAGTTTAACAGAAGATGTAGAAGCATGCATTGAAACAACGTGCTGCTTTTATAACGGAACAACTGTCTGGTCCGATGTACTAACCAGACTCCTCCTCATCCCCCACCCTAGTCTCCCCCCCGTCCGACTGCACCCAGGAGAAGTCCATGTTCTGCCGCATCAGCGCCAACCGTCTGCATGGCGGTGAGATGCGCTACTACCCATTCCGCCTCACGCCCTACCAGCTGACCCTGCGGGACTCTGACGACGCCGAGCCCCAGCCCTGCTGCCTGCTCATCGCCGAACGCGTCCACTCCGGATACGAAGGTAACAACAGAGAGAACAATTTTTTTACTTGTTGACTGTAGGATTCATGGTCGCGAAGACTTTGCATTAGTCGTGGAACCATAACAGACGGCTAACAGTCCAGCAGCCGGGCCTGCTGGTTACCAGATTACCCTGAATATGCATGACCCTCGCTCCTCCAGCTGCCCCCATCCCAGCTCCAGTTACTGACAAACAGGAACCATGCTGTCGATTGTATGTCTAAACCTCTCCTCCTCCTCCTCCTCCTCCTCTTCCTCCTCCTCCTGTCCACCAGCTCCACGCATTCCTACAGACAAGCGGATCTTCACCACCAGCCACACGCCCAGTTGCGTCTTCCAGGAGGTTGATGAGAGGTCAGTAACTGCCCCCTGTCCGTCCGATTCAAACCGCTTTCATTTGTTGACTCTTGAACCAGATATTTAAAATGGCGTTTTTGTAATTTTTTTGGAGTCAAATAGCTTCCTCTGCAGCTGTTTCATGACAAGCCACAGGCCCAGTATGATAACAAGGCCCAACCTCTGTGTGTTTGTGTATAGGGCTGTTGCGTTGCTAGGCTACCTTCCCCAGGATCTGGTGGGGACTCCCATTCTCCTCTACATTCACCCTGACGACCGGCCCATTCTGGTGGCCATCCACAAGAAAGGTGAGTCTCTCGCTCTCGCTCTCCTTTGCTTTGTCTCGCTCACTCTCTCTCATATATATGCATTTGAATGAAACACAATACTTGTTTTCCCCCTCTCCATTTCCCCACGCCAGTCTCCTAATTGCATTCCTACTCCCCTTGGTTTTCTACCTTGTACAAAAACAACAACCACTTGCTGTGGTTGTTTTTCCCTCCTCCTCCTCCTCCTCCTCCCCCTCTTCCTCTCGTCTAAGACTGTTGTCGCCTTGCTTCTCTCCTCCACAGTACTGCAGTTTGCGGGGCAGCCGTTTGATCACTCCCCCCTGAGGATGTGTGCCCGCAACGGCGAGTACCTGACCATCGACACCAGCTGGTCCTCCTTCGTCAACCCGTGGAGCCGCAAGGTGGCCTTCATCGTGGGCCGCCACAAAGTCCGCACGTAAGTCCACGCATGACGGCACATTTTTTCCTCTTCTTCTTCGCTGACTTGAGTTAGTTTTTTTCCTTTATTATTATTATTGCGGTTGGGGGAGAATTGCTTCTGGATGGACGACGTTTGAATTGTTTTAGAACTTGCTACAGTCAAACTGCCAGCCAGTCTAGGCTAAGGGAACAAAGGTTATTTTATGAAGTAGAATTTGAAATAAGACAGATGGCGAAAAAAACGAATAACGATCGGAGCAAAAGCTAAACTCGACAACGAGGCAATTGCATTCGGCACATGAGTTGCTCCCACGCAAACACAGGGCCGCACACATGCCACCCACAACGGTTAGTATCATGCAAGGATTAACGGCCCTCCAACCTGTCCCCGTCCCCCAGGAGCCCGCTGAACGAGGATGTGTTCACTGTGCCGCGCGGCTGCGAGAACCGCAGCGCCACCCCCGACATGGCGCAGCTGAGCGAGCAGATCCACCGGCTGCTGGTGCAGCCCGTGTACAGCGGTGGCTCGCAGGGCTACAGCTCGCTGGGCTCCAACGGGTCGCGGGGCTCGCGCCGCTCGCACCCCCAGCACCTCAGCGCCTCGGCCACCTCCTCCAGCGACAGCAACGGCCCCTCCGCGGAGGACCGTGTCGCTGCCGCCACCGCCTTGGCCATTGCCACAGCAACCGCCGCCGCTGCCACGGCCGCCGCCACACACAAGCCTGTAAGTTGACAGGAGCCGGTAGTTTTGGCCGTTGCAATTTCAAAACGCCACCGCCAAGTCCTGGAAGGTGGGGAACCCACAGTGTGCAGACATCTCCCGGCTCTTGAGTTGTGTGCTGTCTTGTGTTGCAGATGACCTTCCAGCAGATGTGCAAGGACGTGCACATGGTCAAGACCAGCGGGCAGCAGGTGTTCATCGAGTCGCGCAACCGCCCGCCCGCGAGGAAGCCCGCCAGCGCAGGTACAAGGGAACAGTGTTCACCGCCATCGCTATGCTAACGAGGCTGTTCGAATGTAGACTCTGGAGCCCCCCTTCCCCCGTCGGCTTGTCGGTTTGAAATTCTATTTCTCATTGGTTGACTTCCTCAAAGAAAAATTTAGCTGTATTCATTCATTAGTTTTTTTTATTACTGATTCATAGTCTTATCTCTGTACTACCTCATCCAGATTGAGTCTCGTCTTTTCTTTCATGATGAATTTGTTTTGATTGATTTGATTTAATTACATTTTTTTAACTTTTAACATTGCCACTAAAAGCTGATCTAACTGACCTGAACCATCATAGAAAACCTTTTGTTTTGCTTTGGAGGCCCTACCTCCTTTCCAAGTCCAGTTCAGTCCTAACTATTGTGGTAGAGAAGCAGTCCTGGGGTTGGCTAATACAGGTAAGACCACGCAAGCTAGCTAGTTAGCCAAAGCCCAGCTGCAGAGATGGAGGGAAGCTAGCCATTAGCGAGGTGATTTGCAATACAATGTAATGATACACCCACCAGACATGCCACAAGTATTCTTATATGCAGACAAGCCTGTGAGCAAGCCATGAGAAAAAGAGATTTCATTTTTAGCAAAGAACAATGTAGAATTTTGCGGTTGCATGTCTAAAGACTTTAGAGTAAGCTGCAATTTATGATTCAAGGTTTATTTTACTTTTTGGTGTACTGCGGTTACTAACACCAGTAACTGGTTACTAACAACAGTAACTAAAATAAACATTAAAACAATTAAATAATTGTTCATAAAATTGTACAAAAATGTAAAATTATTTGTCACATAGTGGCCCATGTATAACTAGATTTATTGTAATATAGATAATTCAAATTGAATTAATCACATTCTAAAATGTTATTTTAATTTATGTAGTAATTATTTAATTCTTGTCTGTCATAGTTGTATTAAGCCTGATTCCCTACACAGGGTACGGACTCGCCAATATTGCCCCGCTAACAATGTTGTTTCATCCTCTTCTCTTTCTCTCTGGGTGCTCATCCTGTCGTCCTTCCAGGTGTGCTAAGCAGCTACAGACCACTAGGGGGCAACCTGGTCCGTGCGCCGGTCCCAGACATGCACGAGCCCAACAAAGCCCTGGTCCCCACACCGCTCATGCCGAAAGAGTCCCCCACGGCCTACTCCTACCAGCAGATCAACTGCCTGGACAGTATTATAAGGTGTGTGTGTGTGTGTGTGTGTGTGGTCATCATCATGTGTCACCTAATCTATTTTTCCACTATGGCTGGCACGAGTAGTCGGCATATCGCAACTCGGAAATGTCGTTATGTTAGCATAGCAAGCTAGTTGTTTACTTAGCGTCTAAGTTTGTCAGGGTACCCGTGGAGATATTAAAAGTATTAAAAACCTATAAAACAATTCCAGGTGGAGGACTGTTATTTACCTATATGGTAGCTAGTGAGTTGCCAGCTAGCAAGGTTTTCATCTTTCCCACGGCTCCCCCCTCCCCTCAGTGAGTAAAGTGGAGGCCAGACACGCTCATTTAGACACACAGAGTGTGTGACCTTGTGGGGACCAGGTGTCTCGTAAGACAAGGCCCTGCATGCCCTGGATGCGGTGAACTCTGACCTTGGCAGGAGATGGCAGCTGCCTGCAAAAGACAGAAAGCCAGAAGATTAGTTCACTCACTCGAGTGACCTTGAGTATTCTGGACTCCATTCACTGTTCAGTCATTGAGCAGATGCTTTTATCCAAAGCGATTTGCAGTGAATTGATTGTCGAGCATGTGATTGTCGAGCAGTAGGGGTTAGGGCGACTTGCTCAGGTCGACTGTGAAATTTGGGTATCAAACCCAGAACCATTCAGCTGGGTGTCAAACACCCTCGCCACCAGACTATCCCTAGACCATATTTCCTGCCGCTTACTCTACCTCTCAAGATGTATGACTCGGTGTATCGCTTCTTTAAATCCAAGAGACGAACCCTTTGTGTCTGATCAGTCGTTATTACTTGAGCGGGTGTCTGACTGTCAACGTTGACCTTTGACCCGACCAGGTACCTGGAAAGCTGCAACATTCCCAACACAGTGAAGAGGAAGTGTGGCTCCTCCAGCACCTCCACCTCTGACGAGGAGAGACAGCTTGAGGCCAGCGGCAATGCCAAAGGTACGGCCTTCTCCTACCTGGTCATCTCACTCACTCAGAATCCATCATGTTAGCCATTCAAGTACAGCACATAAGACCACTGCCTGTTTTCTTTTTCACTGCAGCCATCAAATGAGTTATTGGCAAGATCGCTTTTTTTACTTTTTGAATAAGTGGGCACGCAATAAGTCCCCCACACACAAAATGAATGGCCGCAGTGAAAAAGGGACACACTTATTCATTCATAATGCTTTAATAGTCTTGTATATATATTTTGTTATATTATTTAAGTCGAAGTGTAATGCTTTAATAGTCTTATATACTTTAAAATTATAATTTAAGTCATAATGTTTTATTGCTGTAGTAGGCTTGTATATATTTAAATATGAAACAATGTTTGTAGGCGTGTGTTTGTGCGTGCGCATCCCTACATGTGTACGAGCGTGTGTGTGTGTGTGTGTGCGCGTTTACCTACACAATTTTAACCGAAGAAGGAGAAGAAGTGAAAGTGCAGTTTATGGTATTGCCTACAATCTCTCTCTCTGGACCCGGTCGGAGGCCACCCTCATTAAAGAGCAGTATATCTCCCTGTAGGTGCCTCAGTGAGCCTGGTGGGGGAGCCCTCCCCTCTCCCGCCCCTGGCCTTGGCCAGTAAGGCCGAGAGCGTTGCCTCGGTTACGTCCCAGTGTAGCTTCAGCAGCACCATCGTCCATGTAGGAGACAAGAAGCCGCCGGAGTCAGGTGGGCATCGTTTCCACAGCGATCCTCTGTGCCTGTGCGCCGGCGGTAGCCACCACTCCTCTCGGGGTTTTGCATTGTCGTGTTTCACATTAAAAAAAACCTAGTCTTTGGTTTCGGGGTCACCGTGGTGGGTGGTTGGGGCCGGGGGTCTTAGCAGTTGTCACTGTTCACCGTTTTTATTTTATTTTTGCTTTGGCTATCAAAAAGGCTTTGTTTGTATTGTTTGTCACTGGCTGTCTCTGTGCACTGCTAATACGTTAAAAATCTTAAGACATGTTGAGACACGAAACACTGGCTTGCGGTGCGCTTGTCCTCATCGTCTCTCTTTCTCTCTCTCTCTCTCTCGTCTCTAGACATTATAATGGAGGAGGCCCCTCCCACTCCCACATTGGTCCCTCCCATGGCCGCACTGGCTCCGCCCACAGCCGCTCCAACCCTAGCTGCCACTGCCTCTATGACCACACCCCTTCCTCCCCCACCCGCCACAACTGCCTTGCCAACCGCGGCGTCGCAGCCCGAGAGGGATGGGAGGAGGAGCGGAGGAGGTGCCCAGGCGGGTCGCCTGGGCCTCACCAAGGAGGTGCTGTCTGCCCACACCCAGCAGGAGGAGCAGGCGTTCCTCGACCGCTTCAAGGACCTCAGCAAGCTGCGGGTGTTTGACCCCACCACCTCCTCCACCGTCCGCTGCCACACCACCGCCACCAACCCCCTGTCCAGAGGTAGGGGACACACACACACTGTCAATACAAACACACACTGTACATTAACACACACACACATCTGAGATGTAATGTCCTTTATTTAATTTGTGGTCTCTCTCTCCCTCTCTCCCTCTCCCTCCAGGGGTCCGGTGTTCCCGGGACTACCCCGCGGCGGGTAGCAGCGCAGGGCACCGGCGCGGCCGGGGGGGCAAGCGCCTCAAACACCAGGAGACCTCGGAGCACCACAGCAGCTCTGCGGACCTGGGGGTCTGCCTGCACCCCCCGCCCATCGCCACCAACCTCCCCCTGCCTCTCAACATGCCCCTCGGCACCCCCACCGCCTCCTCCTCCTGGCCCACCTCGGTGGCCTCCCAGGCCAGCATCCCGGCAGCGGTGCCCTTCCCCCCAGGCATGCTCCCCCTCTACCCCCTCTACCCCCCCCTGCCCCAGCCCGTCGTGCCCCAGGCCCAGATGGTCCCCCCCATGGTGGCCCTGGTCCTGCCCAACTACATGTTCCCCCAGGGCCCTGCCGTCGCCAGCCCGGGACACTTCTACAACCCCAACTTCAACCCCTACCACGCCACCGCCGCTATGCCCCTCCCCCTGCCCCTGCCTGTGCCCATGCCCCTGGCGGCGCCAGTCTGCGTACCCAGCGGTGCCATGCCCATGCTGGGGGCCCGGCCCCCGTCCCGGAGCAGCACCCCACCCACCCCGGCCGAACGGGACGGCGCCGAGTCGCCACTGTTCCAGTCGCGCTGCTCCTCGCCGCTCAACCTACTGCAGCTGGAGGAGTCTCCTAGCAACCGGCTGGAGGTCGCCACGGCGATGGCCGTCTCGCAGCAGCAGCAGTCCACGCCCGCCTCTGCGCATGGGGGCGGGGCCCCGGGGCAGAGCTCGGCCAACGAGAGGAGCTCGGACGAGTCCAAGGAGACGGAGAACGTGAGTTCTGCCTTCCTTGTTCGTAAAATAAGAAATGTCACGAGTAACGCGACGTGAACGACATATTTGAAGTACTTAAAAAAACATGTAAAAATCGATGACATGTTCATTATTTATATCAGGATTCTGCACGTTTTTTCAAACACACCAACATAAGTCCCTGAGGTATAATGTTCGCTCTCCTGTGTGTCTTCTTCATCTCAGGGCGAGACCAACGAGTCCAACCAGGACGCAATGTCCACCTCCAGCGACCTCCTGCTGGACCTGCTCCTCCAGGAGGACTCTCGCTCCGGCACCGGCTCGGCCGCCTCGGGTTCGGGGTCTTCGGGCTCTGGGTCTTCGGGCTCCGGGTCCTCGGGCTCCGGGTCCTCGGGCTCAGGGTTGTCTGGGTCCGGGTCAGGGTCCAACGGCTGTAGCTCTTCCGGAACCAGCGGCACCCGTAAGTGAAGATCTTGCCACTCCCTTGCATGTAGTAGTTTTGTTGTTATTTAGCGGGTGCCCTCGGCCCCAAGTGACTAGCAGTTGACGTCAGTGTTGCATGAGTCGCCCGTGACTAACCCCCCCACCCTTCCCCCCCCCTTCGTTCCCAGGGAGCAGCCACACCAGCAAGTACTTCGGCAGCATCGACTCGTCGGAGAACGACCACTCCCGCAAGCAGCCTGCAGGGGGCAGCAGCAGCGGCGGCGGAGACAGTGGCGAGGAGCAGTTCATCAAGTGCGTCCTGCAGGACCCCATCTGGCTGCTGATGGCCAACACCGACGACAAGGTCATGATGACCTACCAGCTGCCCGTCAGGTGAGACCACCCCACCAAGCAACTCCATTTTCAATTGACTTTTAAAAAATATATTTATTTATTTATTTATTATTATTTTTCAAATATTTACATATTTGCAGTGTTATAGGGGCCGTGATAGAGCAGTATTTTTAGAGGAAGAAGGTACAGGTAGACGATACCTAAACTCTGAACAGCCTCGGCTTAAAGATCAATGGTGAATCAATATATTTTTAAACATGTTACAAAACACTTCTACCATAGGACCAAACAAGCCGCACGCCAGAATAAGGTTTAACATTGTTTCGAGGAAAGACACGATTTAGTTTACATATTGACCAATGGGCTGGTGGCCGGCGGTTGGTGTATAGACTGACCAGTGAGCTCTTGGTCGTCGGGCAGATGAGTGACGCGGGGTCTCTCTGGCTGTGTTTCAGGGACATAGAGACGGTGCTCCGTGAGGACCGTGAGGCCCTGCGAGCCATGCAAAAGCACCAGCCGCGCTTCAGTGAGGAGCAGAAGAGGGAGCTGAGCCAGGTGCACCCCTGGATACGCACCGGGCGCCTGCCCCGTGCCATCAACATCTCTGTAAGTACTCACTGTCTCTCTCTCTCACTCCTCTCTCTCTCTCAGCAGATGTGCGTTAATATGTAAATGTAATCATTAGAAGCAATGAAAACACAGCGGGCGGGATCAGTTACACACGCAGCGGTTGTAAACCGCATCAGCTTTTTCCCCCACCACTGACCTCTTGTTGTCTCTCTCTCCCTCTCCAGGCGTGCACAGACTGCAAGTCTCCGGCCGTGGCCGCAGCCCCCTACGACGTGGAGATCCACGAGATGGAGCTGTGTGCGTCTGGCCCTCGCAGGCCGGACGCCCTCATGGAGGAGGGGAGCCACCTGGTGGTGGAGGACGACGACGACGAACAGCAGCAGACGCAAGCCGAGGTGGGCAAAGTTTGCGGTGACCAGGAAATGGCCGCGGTGACGCAGGAGGCGTCCTCGGGGCGAGTCGTGGAGGGGAAGCCGGGGGCCGTCACCACAGACATGACACACTGAAAAGGGGAGACCCGGGTGACAAGACAGGGTCACCGGTTCTTTTTTCGTGTTCCTCCTCATACGGGACTTTGTTGTCCCCGTCCGCCACCCTCAACCGACACGCACACTATTCGCCGCCATGTGCTTACAACAAGCACGACAGGACGTTAGTGTGTGTGTGTGTGTGCATCGGGGCGGTGCAGCAGAGACAATGCATTACTGTTAATAGTAATAAGCTGCTGGTCGTGTTAGAAGTGGGGCGGGGGTGTATCTCGACGATGCACCTTGTATGACGGAAATGCCTTCGGTCGCACGCGTTTGCGAGCCAGACCTTGACTTTTTTTTTTTTTTTTTTAGAACAATCAATGTTGTCGATATTGTATATTGTATATTTATTTAAAGAAAGATGTCAAATATTGGTGGAAGGACGTTGAATGTGTTTTTACTGAACGGTCCATTTTTGGAGTGGAGATCAACGTTTCAACGCGAGGATGTTGATGTGGCCCTGTCACCTCATTTCCCTCATCTTTTAAAGTTAGAAATTATGACAAGCCAAATGTTTTCCATGTTTGTTGAGGAAACGTTCCTCTACCAGTTTTAAGTGGAAATAAGGCTAACTGTAAAAAAATATAATATATATAATACATATATATATATATATATTATAAAATGGCCACCTTTTAATCCTGTGGTCAAAGTGTACATTGAAAACTATGTGGGATTTTATTTTGTAAGTATTCTGTATATTTTTATACCGTTTGTAAATACAGTTGGAGATTGGGGACCACCCCCTCCAAAATGTCTACCCTAGGTGTGTTGCAGATCTCGGACTGTCCTCTGCAGTTTGTTGGTTCTGCTGACCAACGAAGCACTTTGGATGCAACAGTTGTTTCTTTTTCCGTTTTTTGTTTTTTTTTTTCTTTGGGGGGGGGGGGGAGTTGTGACACCACTTGGCAAGCGTTCGTCGTTGCCACGACAACAGAGACAACGGGAGGGGAGGGGGGCCAAGGAAGGGAGAAGTCGACGTCTTGGCGACGGCGCTTTGGTCCGAGACCAAACCAGCGGCAATGGGACTTTTATTTTGAAAAGGAGTAGAGACGCTTCACCGTACCAGCACCCAATGGGAAAAGCTCCAGGACTGGAAGGGGGGGACTGAGGGGGAGGTGGGGGGGGGGGGGGAGATGTTGTGTTTTGAGTGTTAAGGTGAAACCAAGAAAAACACCTCTGGTTTTTACCACTGAGTGTTTTATTGTTTTGTAAACTGTCTCCTCTCGCTCTATCCAGTGTCTCTTTCTCTCTTTTTCTCTTCCTGTGGCTTCCTGTGGTTTGGGTCATGTGATCTCCTCCATGCTTCTTCATGATGTTAGCTGGTTCAGTGGTGTCTGCGCCAGTTTCAAAATATTTTTTGTGAAATTATTTGTACAAAAAACGGAAATAAAAATGAATTTAATTGTTGCTCTCGTGTCTAGCCCACTTCTTCTTCTTCCTGTTTGCATTTAGTCTAATGGTTTCCGAAAGCAGTGACTCTATTCTTCGTCCGTGTTGTTTTTTTTGCGACGTTGGAAGTTGGCGGCCTGTCTTGAAACCACGGTCTGTTTTGAAAGTCCTGGCCGGCTCCGGTCCGAGCGGTCGGTCACCGCTGCCGCCGCCACCACAGCTTAAAAAAGACGAAAGAAGGACTGCCCCTCGTTTGGACCGAATGCACACCCATGCGCGCTTACGTAAACATGAAGTTGAAATGAGTTCACGTAATGATTGTGATTGAAGTGGTTATGGACTATCCGAGTCGGTAGTAAACTATACAGCGCAGAGGTCCTGATTAAAAACAATCATTGCATTCACTGTAAACAAAATGGCCGCTTTTTCCACCCCTCAAGACTTTACTCCTGTGCCAGACTGAGTCTCTCTTCGCCCATATAATCCGTCCTGCAATATATCTGTGAAAGTATTGCAGAGGGAGAAGTTTGGCTCATTCATGTTTTTTACCATCAAACTCATTTCTCAAATAACTTGGGACAAAAGTAAAACATATTTATGTGTGAATAGGGGATTTAAATCAAAGTTAGGCACACCAACACTTCCCATGAGAGAGAGAGAAAAGAGAGAGAAAAGAGAGAGGGAGAGACAGAAAGTTAGAGACAGAAAAGAGAGGGAGAGAGAGAAAGAGAGGTTTTAAAAAGTGCTCACTACACGACACTAGCAGTCTGTCCAGCAGCTCAAAGCACAGGAACATACACACCCGTATATATTAGCCGTGACTCTACCTTTTGAACACACCTTACACACACACACACACACACACTGGGCAGTGTGTGACCACATTCTGTAGTCCTTTCATAACTTCTGGCCGTCGTACAGTATGCTGCAGGAATTATGTTATTCTTATCTAAACATCAACATTCAAATAATTCATTATTTCTTTCTCTCTCTAACTTCGCCACGAATCCCTCCTCCGATCGTCACATCCACCTCTTTTCCCCCCTCTCTCTCTTTCCGTCTTTCTTCATCCCTCCCTTCATCCCTCCCTTCCTGCTGGGACCGCCTGCCTTCTCTCCACGCCTCTCTCTCTCTCTCTCTCTCTCTCTCTCTCTCTCTCTCTCTCTCTCTCTCTCTCTCTCTCTCTCTCTCTGTCTCTCTCTCTCCCTCTCTCTCTCTCCCTGCTCTCCATCCTCCCTAGTTCCCTGCGCTGGTCAGGTGAGAGGAGAGATGGACGGCAGGCTGTGCAGTTTGGTGGCCCTGGTCACTGTCGCCCTGGGGTGGACACACGCGCAAAGCCAGCAAAACAACACCAGGTAGGAGCTGTGTGTGTGTGTGTGTGTGTGTGTGTGTGTGTGTGTGTGTGTGTGTGTGTGTGTGTGTGTGTGTGTGTGTGTGTGTGTGTGTGTGTGTGTGTGTGTGTGTGTGTGTGTGTGTGTGTGTGTGTGTGTGCGCGCACATACTGTATGCACACATGTGTAGGTGTGTCAGAGGGAGAAAAGATGAACAACTGTGTGTGTGTGTGTGTGTGTGTGTGTGCGTGTGTGTCTGGAGTCTCGTGTCTCTCCGTTGTGTGTGTGTGTGTGTGTGTGTGTGTGTGTTTTCACCTTATGTGCACTGTGATTAGGAGTGTGTCCCATCCCTTTCTGTAGCTTTTATGGATTGTGTGTGTGTACAGTGTGTGTACAGTGTGTGTTTTTCTGTGTTGGAGACGATGCCCATGTGGCAAACAACATGCCATGTGGCACTTGCCTTTTCTCTCGATCACTGCAGTTGTGGCTGGTGTGTGTGTGTGTGTGTGTGTGTGTGTGTGTGTGTGTGTGTGTGTGTGTGTGTGTGTGGGTGTGTGTGTGTGTGTGTGTGTGTGTGCGTGTGCGTGCGATCCCCTCCCTCCATGGGTGTGTTTTCTTCTCTCGGTAGCGGCCTTAAGAATTGGAATTGGGACCAAACAGTGGGATCTGGAAGATGCTGCAGAGAGTCTGCCCTCTAACAAATTGTGGTTGGCTTCCCACAGACCGACACACACAGAGACAGACAAACCGGCCCAATCTGGCCATGCTGGGACTTTTCTGTAGCTATTCATGTAGTCCACCGTCGGTCACGTTTCGCCCCGTCTTGCCACGCGCTAGCACTTTTGTTGACCAATCTGTAGTTTGGTATATATTTGACACGGTGGACGTATCTGCCGTTGCAGAAACACGCTGCATGGTAGTTTGCGGGTAAACTGCTTTTTTTCCCCTGAAGTTGCAGCCAATGCACACTCGGAAAAAACCAGACAGACAGCTGCCTGTTTTCTTTGCTTGACCCGATAGGGAGGCACCACACCAGACACAACGAAACACATTAACAGGAGACGACCTTGTGGAGGATGAAGT
>JAOPHQ010005741.1:77500-100000 GCA_030340625.1 Merluccius polli | reverse complement strand
TGAGGCAACTCGGATGATGAGGAGGAGGATGAGGAGGATGAGGCAACCAATGTGGCCATGAAACCACACTGGCCAGTTTGACACAGACTCCCTGTACTTTACCATGCTAATTGGAGGATGTAATGCACTCTGTGTGTGTTCTCCTCTCTTTCTACTTTTGCTTTTTTTTCCACCATTCATCTGCTTTTTTTGTAACTTATTTTCTCTCTCTCTCTCTCTCTCTCTTTTTCCCATTTTTTTCTCTTCCCTTCTCCTCTTTTTCATCCTCTCCTCTATTCACTCTCCTCATCTTCTCTCCTTTCCTCTTCTTTACCTCCTTTTTTTGTAACTTCTCTTCTTTTCTCTTATTTTACTCTTCACTTCCCTTCTCATTTTATCCTCTCCTCTCTCTTCTCTCCTCCCCTCTTCTCATCTCTTCTCCTCTTCCCCCCCCCCCCCCCCAACAACAGCACCATCGTAACCAACAGCAACGAGCTCCTGGTGCAGTTCGTGTCCGACCTCAGCGTGACCTCCGACGGCTTCATGGCGTTCTACACCAGCGTCCCCCGGGGGTCGCGGGCCCCCACCCCCGGAGGGGACTTCATCTACAGCCCCCACACCGTCACCAGGACCCAGAGGCCCGCCTCCAAGCCCACGCCGAGGCCCGCCAGACTCACCCCGAAGCCCCGACCCGGCGCAGTCCGCCCGAAACCGACCGCCAGGGCGCCACCGGTGAGGCCTCGGCCTTCGCCTCGCACGCCCGCAAGACGCCCGGGGGCTAAACCCAGCGCTAAACCCAAAGCAGTGAAACCCACCGCTAGACCCAAAGTAGCTAAACCCAAAGCTAAACCCACCGCTAAACCCAAAGCGCCTAAGCCCAGCGCTAAGTCTACAGCTAAGCCGCGGCTTAAGCTCAAACCTAAAGCCACGCCAAAACCCAAGTTTAACAAGTTCAAACCGATGGCGAAGCCGGGCGCGAGGGCCAAATCCACAGCGAAGCCACCGAAGGCTAAAGCTAAAGTTAAGCCCACCGGCAAACCGCTAGCCAAGCCGGTGAGGCCGACTCCTAAGGTCGCGGTTAAACCCGGCACTAAACCCAATGCTAAACCTGCGGTGAAACCTACCAAGCCGCCAAAGGGGAAGCCTAAAGTCTTAGCTAAACCTGGACAAGGCAAGACCACGACCAAGAAACCAGGCCTGATTAAGAAACGTAAGTGTCAGTTGGTAACTTCGCACACGTGCGCACGCATGAGTTTATGAGTCTTGGTTGACTTGCCGTCCGTCTGCACGTCTCTCTACAGTTCTGCCTGCCGTGAACCCGCAGTGTAACCAAGCCTGCAAGCGGACAGGAACCCTCCAGTCCAACTTCTGCCCTCATGACTTTGGTGAGTGAGACGTCTCTCCGTCCGCCGGGTCACCTCCATCCTAATCTGGGCTCCGGCGGTCCTACTGTGTTAATATATCCGACCGTCTGACGGCACAGGGCCTGGGCAGGAATCCAAAAACTGAAAGGGTTACCCCTTGTTTCCTGTTTGGTTATGGTGGTATTCAACACAGGAGAAATGATTTTGCGTGAGCGGATGAAGCTTCTACAGGGGCTACACTAGAAATACACGGTGTCGATTTGAAACCTTTACAGATACTTTTTTACATTTTACGTTCTCTAATTGCCGATTCTGATTGTTCTTACATTTTTCTACAATAAGTGATGTCAGTTACCACACCAAACCAAACCACGGTGCAAACGCTGGCAGTAACAGGAAATATGATGCAATAAGTCTGTGGTCTGTTTCTGGTTCACAGTTAAATAAATTGCTCTTGCATCATAAACGGTGCAGCAAAAATAGCATGCGCCTTCTTGGGCCTGGATTGGTCTGAGTGTGAAGCGGTACTCAAAGGTACAGTTTGCTGTAATTATTCTGTTGTGAATGTTTTTACACCAATACAATGCTCTTAGACTGGAGTCAGGCACGAGAAGCACTGCATTTCCTAATTCATTGCAATCTCTCCCTTTCTCCCCCCCCCCCTCACCCTCTCCACCCCCCCTCTCTCTCCCTACTCCCCCCTCCCTCTCTCCTTCTCTCACCCCCCCACCCCTCACAGTGATCGCAGGAAGGGTGACCTCCCTGACCCCCGGGGCCAGGGGCAGCGTGGCGGCTGAGGTGACCCTCATCAAGGCTTACAAGACGGGAAGCCTGAAGCTCCTCAAGGCGGGTCCTGTGGTCTCTGTCCAGCTCAGCTCCAGCTGCAGGAGGTGTCCCGAGCTCAAGAAAGGTGAGGGGCCCGGGGGGGGGGCGTTGTAGGCTGTCCTTGAGCGAGATTGATTCACTTTCAAGTCGCTTTGGAAACAAGTGAAAAAGTGACTAAATAGTAAAAAAGAGCAAGGAAAGACCACTGGTGTTGTTGGTGTTGATCGATCTCGATCTCGATCTCTCTCTCTCTCTCAGGTCTGAACTATGTGTTGATGGGGAAGGTGGACTCCCAGGGAAGCGGTCTGCTCACGCCCTCCAGCTTCAGTCTCCTCTATAAGCCCGTCCACGCCAAGGCGCTGGCCATTTACGCGCAACAATCCTGCTGACATCACTAGCCTGGCCACCAATCAGAGTAGCAATGCTGTCCCTTCCTCACTTTTTGACTCCAATAGAGGGAACATAGCATCATAAACAATCTAAATAAATGAATACGTGTAAAAACAGTCATCGACAATATGACAACTTTTAAGTACGTACAGAGAGACACAACCGTAACAGAAACCCTTGAAAACGTGGGAAGACATTTTTGTATTTTGTATGTAAATTATATTTCTGTGATTAAACGATACATATCCTCTAACATCAGGCCATGGTTGTTTGGGATGATTTGACTTTTATGTTTGCAATATTCGTATAGTTTATCTGATTTTTACATAAACCACATTATAAAGAGCCTTTCTCACCGTGTAAACAGTAACATACATATAAACATTAACTATAAACCAAGTCAAGTTCAAATCTCAAACACTCCCTCATCGCAAAGGCATACATTTAAAATCAACACCATCCTATTACATCACAAAACAAAAACAGAAAGCAAAATAAAATAATAAAACAAACCTAAAAAGCTTAAATCGTGATAGCAAAATATATATCTGGGGTTTCATATCGCCTCACTAACACCACCATCCAAGATCTAAGAGTTATAACAAAAGGGAGCATTATTCTTCAAAAATGGCAGCAAATATAACTTTCTTTCTTAACATTTCTTTAACATAGTTCCTAGACGTTGTCGTCAGGGTCCGCCCTGCCACATAGGCAGAAGCACAACAGGACGCAGCAGCCCCCGAACAAGAACAAGCACAGCAAAATGTATACCAGCGTGGTGATCCAGAACGCAAACAGATACAGCGTCTTGTTGCAGTACAGATCCAGGGGTGCCATGGCCGGATTGTAGCTGGGCTGGTAGATGGAGTAGATCCACACGTTTCCTGTAGTGAGGGACAATGAAACAAGAACCGGCAGGGGAAATGAGTAGTTTTACATAAAACTGTTAGCGATGCAGTCACGGTCAATCGTTGAAATAGCGTCAGTGAAAGCGATACACATGCATTTAGAGCCATGTAAAGTTATATTTTGCGGTTTACTTGACAGTTGGTACTTTCAGAGCCAGCAGAAGAACTCGGGGAATTCACTGCCATAGAAGACAGGGCTCAAGGAGGACATCTAGCGGCGAATATGTGGAACTGCGGGTATGTGCTTTGAATTGAACGCACCACCACCACTCATCTCTATAAACAGATATCTGCATATGAATGCATAATCTGTAGGCAAGGGACAAGACTTTGGGATCGGAAGCGTTCTGGTTTCCGTCTGTAGTCCGAGTAGTATTGACCAAACACGTTTGAGCGGGCTTTGGTCGCATCCGGGTGAACGGGCCGTGTGGAGAGTAAAAGAGGCGGAAAGCATCGGCTGAATTTTTCATTTGTAAAAACAAATTCGGCTATCGTTTGACGACGATGTAGCTTTTTAAACAATGCAGACGTCTCTTAACTCCAACTCCATAGAGTGAGTTCGCATTTTGGCACTTCCGGTTCCCTCGTCTCGAAGTCAACAGGTTTTTTGATTGGGTTTTTGGTTAGATGGCTGAAATAAGGTCTGTGGTAACACAAGCTTAAGAGATTTACACGTTTTGGTCTATGACATAAAATACGTCGGTAAATACCCCACTCGTGAATTTTGAAGCTTTTACGTGTCTTAAAAAACTTCTAGTGATTGGATTTACGCTTCAAAAGTCATAAAAGTAGTGTTCATTGGTGAAGATGATCTTGCTTAACAAAACGTGTGAGTATCATAAACCTTTGTTTGCCACAGAATCCAATGGGAAAAACCCCATTGGCTTGTTGTCGAGGGAACCCAGGGCGACGCTAACTTCCGGGTTGGCCTACAAAAATACGTCATCCCTGCACCGCTCTATTCACGCATCTCAAGTCGCTAACTGGACTGTAAACAATGACTGGCAGGAAGTCTTGTCCCGGATATCCACTGGCTACACCAGAACAACTTCTTTCAAAGAAGAAATACTCCCCTGTTCAGATATAACTGATGCTATAGCAGCAGCTACGCTATCGTTGCTTTCGAACGAACAGTCGCTTCTCGCTGTCGTCACACCTAAACCACGCCTGGAAGCTGCCAGTAGGTCCTCATAGGACGCTGATTGGTCTGAACCGCTGTGGTTGGGCCGCGGGCGTACAACTTGAAGCCCGGCCAGATGGATTCTCGCGTGATCTCGCGGGTCTAGCTAGCCTCGCAAAGGCAAGAACAAATGCGAAAAAACAACATTATCGTACGAGGGCGTACGAAACACAAACGCATGCACGAGCCGCATCTAAAATCAGATATCAACATGTCAAACGTTTACCGGCGATGAACCAGCAGAAGAGGAAGAACGAGGTGAGGGAGTTCCAGGTGGCACACAAGCGGCTGAGCGTTGTGGATGGGCCGTCCTCTGACTGCTGGGCACACGGCAGGCAGGACAGGAGGCTCAGCATGAGTGTGAACACGCCCGACACGACCAGGTAGATGGGGATGTAGGGCTGGCGGGGACAATCCTCCAGGTATATCGCACCTATCAGGGGGGAGGGGGGGGACACAGGACTGAGAGGCGTGCACCCTTGGGAAAGTCGTTTTGGTGGGAGACGGGGGGGGGGGGGGGGGGGGGACTTTTCCACTTTTCGTGGGATGAATCGAAAAGTCTAGAAAATATCAGAAGCAATAACAAATGCCATCAGAAGTTACCAGAGCCCAAAGTGATGTCATAAATGTGTTTGTTTAAATGGTCCATGAACCAAACATTTGAATTTCTGAAGCATCAAGCAGCAAATGTTTGGTATTTGTACTTGATAAATTACCTTAACGATTAATCGATTATAAAAATGTTATTTGATTAGTTTTCTGTCGATCGACTAATCGATTAATCGACTAATCATTGCGGCCCTAGTGGGTTTACTACTCGTATTGTGTCTTTATCCTCCAATATGTGTGACCAACGTGAGTGGCTGCCTTTTCAGTACAGTACAGCGCCCGTGGTTCATGTCTTTTCTTGATTGTTTTAATCTAATATGTCTTTTTTTATTCTACTACTGTCCTGCACCGGTCTTATCTTATATTAAGTGAGGAAATGTGTGTGTGTGCGGTATTGAGTGGGTGGATGGGTGCTTGACTGAGTGAGTCATTTCTTTTTTGTCCCTCGTTTGGTTCTCGTGCTCCTGGGTAGTCAACGTGCGCAGGGTCCTGTGCAGCTCAACAGGCCGAGCGGGGGCTCACACTACCAGGTCATGAGGGGTGGTGGTCCACTGGGGCCACCTTTGATATGAACGTACACACTCGCCATATGGTGAGACTCGTTGGATAAAAGTGTCCACCAGATGGCTTGTTAATATATTATGTATATACATTTACTGCTGGCGGGGGGGATTCAAGTGTAGAGGGGAATCATTCAGACACACTTTTTAATGTTGTATAAGCCTTGACTACATTTTCATAAAAAGATATAAAGATGCATCTCTTAGCAACAAAAATGTCTCTTATGAAAAGAGGGAGTTGTGGATGTTGCATGTGTGTGTACTTAAGTACACACACATAGGCATCTCAACAAAATGTTGAAACCGAAAGCAACGCATAGGAAGTCAGATCTTTGCAGATAGTGAAACCGCCGGAAATGACTTCAACAACAACACCCCCCCCCCTAGACCTCAAACTCATCAGCATTATTTTATGCTATCTTTAGTATTTCTTATGAAAACATCACATGAATATGTAGCCACTCACCCATCGCAATCTGTGCAATAGGGATGACGCACACCGTCAGCTTGGACAGGACTAGAAACAAATGGAAGGAAGCACAGCGCATATTTACTTCTACAATATGACGTATTCGCAACCGCAGACAACTCAGTGGTCTCGTCATGGTTAGGGCGTTTGACCCCCAGCCGAAAGGTTGTGGGTTCAAATCCCCTGACTCTCATGACAGTTATACTCCCGCACTGCTAAATACTTAACCCTGATTGGTCGATAACGTTCCAAGGGTGTGCAGTGTTTACGGGACGACTCTGCCTTTTAACAGTTCCCAATCAACGCGCTACAAATACAACATTAACAACGACGGTCAAATATAACCATCCACCAGATGTTTCCATGACAATGCAAAAACAATTTGCACAAAGCGCCACAGAAGAATATTTATTTGATGACTAAGTCAATTAGAAACCCAATAATATTATAAATGAAAGTAACTCATATCTATATAACACATCGAATTAACTATCAAATAAAGAAGTGATCAAAGCATTTCTTAATAAACGTTTACAGTTTTCCTCACCGAGTACGGGCATGGGGGGTTGGGGGCGGGTGCGGATGTGTGCCAGGAGGGCCTGACTTGACATCTTGATCCCTGGAGAAGGCTGTCACAGGCTTGAACTGACGGACACACACACTACAGACAGGGCACACAGACAAAAAGACAGTCAAGTCATGTGTCTGTGTGCATTTTCATACACTCATTCTACCCTGCCACGCACACACATGGGAGGGGGAATGTGCGTCTCACACACACACACACACACACACACAGACAGTTTGTTATGGCAATACACATTCAAGAGTTTCAACCCACACACACTTGTCGACAATTGCCAACCTTTATTTGCAAAGGTCTCAGCAAAGCAGGTGGAACTACATTTTATGCAGATTTGTGCTTGTGTGGGAGTCTGTCTGTACCTCCAACCCCCAAATGATCAGTTACAGGTCTACTTAACTATTAGTGTTAGGCTATGACCTTATCTAAATCACTCTCTTTTGCAATTATGCAAAAAAGTCATGCAAGGCTAAAACTGTATGACAGTGTGGTCGAAGTGGTGCTAACACGACGTTGCACTTCAGTGACGTAAAACACAACCGTCAGATGCTTTATGAACGTTTGGCGTCAATTGATTTTATTTGTTTAGTGTCGTAATGATAGCCCAACACTACTATAAAAAAACTTTGCAATTATTCTCTGTTTGTATGTCCTGGCACTTGCATTGATATTTTGCACTTAGTATTCTCGCACATATCTCTGTTGTATAGCAATGGGTTAACTTAGCAATTGGTTGTTCTTGAAACCTGTTCTTGTGAAATTGCTGCAGCTTTTTGTTCGCTCCATGTTTTTAACAGTACATGATTAGTACATGCATTGTTGATTACTGCAATACTGGTAAATACATTTTTTAAATTATTGGGTCATGACTTAATGACTAATGACACATGTGGCTCCTGAGGCCTCCGTCTGGTCTCCGTCTGCGACGTCTCATGCCTCTCAGGAAGTTAGTATTGATCATGTATGTGATACGGACGAGGCTGCAGGATACGCATTGACACCGCTCGAGGTAATTATTTCAGTGGCACCTCTTGTATCAAGACTGCCATACGTTTCGTAATTTGTAATGTGCATTTCCTGATCAAAGTGAAGTTAAGGTAAGGCGAGGTAACTACGCAGACTTTGGACACATATTTACTCATTAAACTCATTTACAAGTTTCTCTTAGACAAGATTTCTGACAGGAGCCTAACACATGCCTTGTGTGTGTGTGTGTGTGTGTGTGTGTGTGTGTGTGTGTGTGTGTGGTGTGTGTGTGTGTGTGTGTGTGTGTGTGTGTGTGTGTGTGTGTATTTGTAGTGTCTGTGTGCGTGTGTGTGTGTGTGTGTGTTCACAGGAGATAAGGGCGTGGCACCTAATCACACATAAGGTGAGGCACCATGAAGATGATATTAAAAAAGGCACGTCGTGCCATTCACCACTAAAAGTAAAGTACTATAGGATAGTATAAAAGTCACATCATAGTCTCAAAAAACTCCAAAAATAAATTTAAAAAATCAATCAATCAAATGAAACAGTTTCTGCTGATTGGACGCTATGGGTCATGGGATCCAGGGTGGCGGCCACGGCCAACCCCAACTCGTCTCGCGGGAAGAACCGCGTTCTTCTCGCGTGATTTGGGATCGCGTCTCAACAGGTTTTTGACCGTTCGGCCGCCGCCGCTGCTGCGTCCGTGAACAGCGAGGACCAAACCGATCACACTTAACGACATTAAAAAACCAGCAGCAGCAGCAGCAGGCCAGACGTCGCCGCGCGTCGCCCAGGGTTACGCAGCAGGGCCCACTTCCTCATCTCACCCCAGTTTGACGTCTTAGATAGCGTCCGGAGACGAGTTATATATAGTTATATATATGTCATGTGACGCGCGTCCCCAAAATAAATAAAAATAAAATGAATAAATAACTAACTAGCCCCATACCGCTGCGCGTTGGCGGACGGCGGAGACGCGGCGGCGCGTCTTCTCCAACTCCCATGATGGGCGCGGTGGCGGACGTTAGACGGGTCAGCTGGTGCGGACAGACAGACAGACAGGTGTACGTTACACCGACACGATAAACAAATGCGTTTACGTTATCTGACCGGAGTTAAGTCAGCATTTGCATTAAAAAACGCGTCTCGCCGCCCCCGTCATAACAAAATGTGACTATGCTGGCGCTAATGAAGTAAAGTTAGTGCTAAAGTTGTAAATACTATATTTACTCGCGGGGTTTTTGTTTCGGGTTCGGGGAAAAAAGTTCGTAAATGTCGCGCGAGGACGGGTCGCATCCCGCCGGGCGTCGCGCGCACCCCCCGCAACCGCACTTACCTTCCTGCGTCTCGCGACGACGGAACGCACTGAGGGCTGCGCGCGCCTCGTTACCGTGGGACAGGAATCTTGCCGTGTACGCGCGCAGGGGCGCGCAGGCACGCAGGCGCGCGCGGGGCCAGAAGTTAGAAAGACACACGCTTGACGTCACCGTGACGACCTTTGGTTTTGCTTTTATTAATAAAGGAAAAAAAACACAAAAATAAAGAAGACATCTAAGAAGTAAGAGTAAGGGTAACAACATTTCCCGATGTGAGACAACTTGAATGTTAAGTTATAGACTGTGTGTGTCTGCATACTGTAATTACACATCATGTGATTCATAATGTAATAACCACAAAAGTAGGCCTGCAACATGTGAACATATAACATAATTAAAAAGTAAAAGAGTTAGCCTTAAGTGTCTCTTTGACCTGCATGTGGTCAGCAGTGTTCAATGTTTGACCGCGTAAGATTAGAAATTCAAATAAAAGTATTTTCCTTCATTTAAAAGTAACAGTCAGCATTGGTCTGATGATATAAAACCTATGTAAAATAATCATAAACCATAATGACAAACATTTATTCAGCCTATGTTTTATTATTCCAGGGCTGCTTATCAAAAAAATCATCTCTGAACCGAAACAGAATGTCCTTAATGTGAACCGTGCTTCAAATATGTTTTTTACATTCAAACGACCGTCCTCTTGGCACAGCAACCGTTGCCGTGGATGCAGGAATTCCCAACTGTCAATCGGCCAAAAAAATGAGCTGTCAATCAATCACAGATCAGTCAGACATTCGCTGGAGGACGTCTCCACGTAGACACACCCCCCCTGCGATCCTAAGCGCCGCGATTGGCCACCGCGTAGGTCAATCACGTGGCTCCGCCCCCTCTCAGAATTGGCAGTCTGGAGACTGGCGGTCCCCAGAAGGGTGTCCAGGAGCAGACCTCGGCTCCACAACTACACACACACACACACGCACACACACACACACACACACACACACATACACACACACACACACTATTGAGATGTGATGAGAACAATCCAAAAGTTTATTAAAATGTAATGTGACCATGTAATGAATTGGCATGTTATGCAGAATATAATCATGTTAAATATTAAGTATTTTTTTGAGATTTTATGGAAGTATCGAACCTCAACAGAAATGTGTGTCCTGGGCTGTCGTCGGTAGAAGATGGTCCTCAGGTTGAACTCTGGGCTGCCGTTCTGCTCATGCACGTGAGTCCTCACTACGCGGTCCTCACAACGCACCACAGCATAAACATCTGGGGCTGGGCAAACAAACACACACACATACACATGGTCATACACATGTATGTACATGCACCACGTCCTCCGATCTGCTCGTTCTCGTGGCTCAGGGTTAGGGTGAAGGGATAAAGAAGTGTGCGCGCGTGTGTGTGTGTGTGTGTGTGTGTGTTTGTTTGCTCCGGCCCTGGATTTTTATGCTGTGGTGTGGAGGAAACTTTTAACAGGGGTAAAAAGATGTATCTGGTGGTTATAGAGCGGTGCAGGGATGACGTATTTTTGTAGGCCAACCCGGAAGTTAGCGTCGCCCTGGGTTCCCTCGACAAAAAGCCAATGGGGTTTTTCCATTGGATTTTGCATTATTGCAGAAAATAAGCTCTGTGGCAAACAAAAGTTTATGATACTCACACGTTTTGTTAAGCAAGATAATCTTCACCAATGAACACTACTTTTATGATTTTTGAAGCGTAAATCCAATCACCAGAAGTTTTTTAAGACACGTAAAAGCTTCAAAATTCACGAGTGGGGTATTTACTGACGTATCCTATGTCGTAAAACAAAACGAATCTCTTAAGCTTGTGTTACCACAGACCTTATTTCAGCCATCAAACCAAAAACCCATTCAAAAAACCTGTTGACTTCGAGACGAGGGAACCGGAAGTGCCGACTCATTCCTGCACCGCTCTATTCCCATGATACATTGCTTCTTCCCCAGATCCTTACCCCCTGACCTCAATCACACTTCACATCAACTGAACTTACCTTAACTCAAACCCCTCAGAATGATCTCTCTCCTAGCCATTGATGAAGTTAGGTAAACGTTGCGTTAATCATACGTAAACCTCAAGGCGAATACGTGACATGTCGAGTGAAAAGATGAAATGATGGCTACATCAAATCTATATTTTTTAAGCTTCCCAAGTGAATAAGATGACACACCAGCTGAATGAGGCAGGGGAACTCGACCAATAAGGCCAGGTTCAGGTTCAGAACTTGTAGCTTATGAATATTCAAATCTTGTGTTCCCCCAAACCGTCCCATGGGTCTCCACACCTGTCTGTTTGGTCGGGCTGAGTGACGCCGCCCTCCGCAGGTGGACGGTGGTCACTAGACATGGCTCAGGTAAACAACACTGGAATGCAGATGGGGAGGGAAGGTCTTCATTCAACTCCCTGAAGAGAGAGAGAAAGAGAGAGAGAGAGAAAGCGAGAGAGAGAGTGAGTGAGTCATAAGGTTCAAGCAGGAACATGTTGAGTCTATTTCGTCATTTAGTCAGATGCTTTTACAGGAACTGAATAGGCTAGGTGTTATTAAAGGGGCTGTAGACGATATCCTGAACATTAATGTAGCAGCAAACAACTATTGGCTATGTAGAGATATAGTGGAGTAATGGCGTCCTGACCAGAGAATGAAGGTACCCTCCCTCTGTGTTTGTTGTAATCTGATTTTCTATTTTCTTTGTTTTGGATAGTCGGTCCGGCCGTGCGTTCATGATAACGCACGCGCCGTGCATGAGATGAGTTAAGAAGGTAAAGAAGACTCCCAATTGTTGTGGTTTGAGATTGCTGGTGCTCTAGTGCGACATCTTGTGGCTAAATATATCGTCTATAGCCCCTTTAATGAGTAAGTAGGGGTCAGGGCATCTTGCTCATGGGAGGCCTATAGGTATAATGGTAACATTGGGGATTCAAACCCAGAACCTTTTGGCGAGAGCGTAGGGCTGGGCAATATATCGATATTAAAATGGTATTGTGATATGAGACTAGATATCATCTTAGATTTTGCACATCGTAATATCCTGGTATGGCATACATGTTGTCTTTTCCTGGTTTTAAAGGCTGCACTACAGTAAAATGATGAAAAAAAAATAAAGTACTTTTCATTTGTCAAGTATTTAATTCACACAGGAGGATACAAAAATAGGCTTTACCATGTGGTTATTTTATTATTTTATCGCCCAGCCCTATGAGAGAGAGTCACACACCTTATCCTGCCCCTATCCTAAGTGAGTAGGCTATAATGTTTTTTTTAAAAGTATAACCTATGATCAAATAACCAAAAATATATATTTCAACTTTGATCAAATAACTAACTAACTAAAGAAGTATAAACTATGAGCAAATTACCCAAAAAGTGCATATGACCAAAAGACCATTTTTATGTTGTGTAAAAACGACACAACGACAAACATTAAAATGCGTGTTAACACATCAAGTTTGGTCGTGTTAACACGCAATATTTTAATGTGTTAGCACAACAAAAATTGACACGTTAACACGTCAACGGGTTGTTCCATTCTTGTCTAATAGAGGTGTTAGAAAGGAACAACGGTTTATAATATTTGGTAATCGGCAAATCAATAATCAAGTTAAAATTATGATCAATAATGTTGAAATAATGATAATTGATCATAAGTTTTGTTGAAAACCACACATAACTAATGTAAAAACAAAAATGTCTAAAACCGTTGCAATAGTGTGTAAAAGTAAAGCTGTGTTGAGTTATAACTCACTATATAGTATATATACTATAGGCCTCCTGTTCTCTCATAGTGACCTACTGTGTGGAGGGGAAACACACAAAACCAACACGCATCGACTTCCTAACTATTCAGAGGTAGTTTGAAATGAGAGAGAGCCCGTATGAACTGAGGGGAACAGGTTATGTTAGGCTATGTTTAGAAAAAGATAAAACATACTTGTGTTACATCTCTCGCCACACGGCAGCAGAGTGAACTGCCGGGTGTATATACCTGTAGTAGTGCACACTGAGCTCATTTCATTTTCCATAAATATAGGCTATATGATGAAAACCTAGAACATGGACTGTACATTTATTGTGAACAGCATTGTGTGGCAGTGCTGTGGTTGTTGTAGGCTTGGGACACTGGTTCTCTGCAGATGGTTCCTCTATGAGAAAGTATGGGCTATTGCACAACAAACGACACACATGATTATTGAAGGTGCACCCAGGCCACCGACCCCCAGCTCTCCAGCCACCCTAGGGTGGGTCAGTGAAGTCGGTACCTAGCGTGAGACCTATAGGAGAAGGAGCTGTGGATACCTGGACCGTACGATGGCCCTGCACCCCAAGCTCATGGGTTGTCAGACGCCACAGGCTCCAAGGCCCCAGAAACGGGTATGAACCCCACAGGCCATGCGCCTCATGGTGTACATCACTCACATTCTCCAAATGTGGTGTAAAACTGGTCCAGTGGCATTGGCCTACCTTTCCATCATAACAGGCATAGGCTACTACTACGCTATGTTCAATGTATTCTGATGCCAGGTTAGTATAACATGTTTTTATTATGTTTAATTACTATTAACAACTATAATATTAGACATATCATCTGATCTGGACATATTTAGCTTAGTGTGTGCAAACTGTCACCAACTGTTTCCTCATCGTCTCGTACATCCCTACATGTGCAGTTGCAGTTTGAAAGGAAGTTGTGCGGCGGTGATGTGTAGTCATCACCTAGTTATCACCTAGTCATCACCTACCCATCACCTAGTTACCATGTAGTCATCACCTAGTCATCCTAGTCATCACCTAGTTATCATGTAGTCATCACCTTCTCATCACCTAGTCATCACCTAGTTATCACCTAGTCACCACCTAGTCATCACGTAGTCATCACCTAGTTACCATGTAGTCATCACCTAGTCATCACCTAGTCACCACCTAGTCATCACCTAGTCATCACCTAGTTACCATGTAGTCATCACCTAGTCATCACCTAGTCATCACCTAGTCACCACCTAGTCATCACCTAGTCATCACCTAGTTACCATGTAGTCATCACCTAGTCATCACCTAGTTATCACCTAGTTACCATGTAGTCATCACCTAGTCATCACCTAGTCACCACCTAGTCATCACCTAGTTACCATGTAGTCATCACCTAGTCATCACATAGTCATCACCTAGTCATCACCTAGTTACCATGTAGTCATCACCTAGTCATCACCTAGTCATCACCTAGTTACCACCTAGTCATCACCTAGTCATCACCTAGTCATCACCTAGTCATCACCTAGTTACCACCTAGTCATCACCTAGTTATTACCTAGTCATCACCTAGTTATCACCTAGTCACCAACTAGTCATCACCTAGTCACCAACTAGTCATCACCTAGTCATCACCTAGTTACCACCTAGTCATCACCTAGTCATCACCTAGTCATCACCTAGTTACCATGTAGTCATCACCTAGTCATCACCTAGTTACCACCTAGTCATCACCTAGTCATCACCTAGTTACCACCTAGTCATCCCCTAGTCATCACCTAGTTACCACCTAGTCATCACCTAATTAACACATAGTCATCACCTATTTATCACCTACTTATCATAGTCATCACCTATTTATCACCTACTTATCACCTAGTCATCACCTATTCATCACCTAGTTATCACCTAGTCATCATCTAGTCATCACCTAGTCATCACCTAGTTATCATCTAGTCATCACCTAGTCATCACCTAGTCATCACCTAGTTACCAGGTAGTCATCACCTAGTCATCACCTAGTTACCACCTAGTCATCACCTAGTCATCACCTAGTTACCACCTAGTCATCCCCTAGTCATCACCTAGTTACCACCTAGTCATCATCTAGTCATCACCTAGTTATCACCTAGTTACCATGTAGTCATCACCTAGTCATCCTAGTCATCACCTAGTCATCACCTAGTTACCACCTAGTCATCACCTAGTTATCACCTAGTTATCACCTAGTTATCACCTAGTTATCACCTAGTTATCACCTAGTTATCACCTAGCTATCACCTAGTTATCACCTAGTAATCACCTAGTTATCACCTAGTTATCACCTAGTTATCACCTAGTTACCACCTAGTCATCACCTAGTTACCACCTAATCATCACCTAGTTATCACCTAGTTACCATGTAGTCATCACCTAGTCATCCTAGTCATCACCTAGTCATCACCTAGTTACCACCTAGTCATCACCTAGTCATCACCTAGTTACCACCTAGTCATCATCTAGTCATCACCTAGTCATCACCTAGTTACCATGTAGTCATCACCTAGTCATCACCTAGTTACCACCTAGTCATCACCTAGTCATCACCTAGTTACCACCTAGTCATCCCCTAGTCATCACCTAGTTACCACCTAGTCATCACCTAGTTACCACCTAGTCATCACCTAGTTATCACCTAGTTACCATGTAGTCATCACCTAGCCATCCTAGTCATCACCTAGTCATCACCTAGTTACCACCTAGTCATCATCTAGTCATCACCTAGTCATCACCTAGTTACCATGTAGTCATCACCTAGTCATCACCTAGTCATCACCTAGTTACCACCTAGTCATCACCTAGTCATCACCTAGTTACCACCTAGTCATCCCCTAGTCATCACCTAGTTACCACCTAGTCATCACCTAGTTACCACCTAGTCATCACCTAGTTACCATGTAGTCATCACCTAGTCATCCTAGTCATCACCTAGTTACCACCTAGTCATCACCTATTTACCACCTAGTCATCACCTAGTTTCTCCTGCTTCTGAAACCTCACCGCTCCCCGCTGAAAGCTTAAATTGGCTTCTTCTAAACACAACCCCGTCTTACGTCATGTCCTGGAACCTGTAGCCATACGTGTACGGCAACCATAACAAAAACGCACGTTAACGTGTCCATTTTTTGTCGTTCGACCAAAAACACACGGTCACGTACCTGAGGTGGAGGCGGGCGTGCGAGAAGACGCGCAGCAGGAAGCGGCCCCTGGCGCCGGGCAGGAAGGTGGTGGGCAGCACGGCGTAGCGGCCGGCGCCCAGGGTGCGCCGCAGGGTGACGCTGCGGGAGTCCATGTAGACGGAGCTGGCCGCCTGCTCCGCCACGCGCTGCACCCTGCAGCTCCGGTTCACCTCCACCTGGGACGCAGCAGGTAGCTTTGTTGTGCTGCTTTATATCTATTTTTATTTTTTTTCCCCCTCTATTGTTGATACAGTTTTTTATTTATTTGATACAATGATCTTTTCTTTATTGTTGATGCAGATGTTTAATATTAGGCCCGTTATCGATTCTAAATGCAATTATTGTGTGATTATTATGCAATGTATGCATGTATGCAAATACAATGATTATTATTATCTAATAATTATTATATTATATTATTCAATCTATATCTAGGCCTATATTCACTTCACTTCACAAAAGGGACACATTTGAGTTTAGGGATAGGAGGTTTTATGTGTCCGCGCCCCCTCTAGTGGTAGTAAATGGCACAACTTTGAAATCAGTTGGTCCAACTGTATTTATTTACTCACCGTGGGTGAGTCGGCCTTACACGTAGGGTCACTAGTGTGTGTGTGGGTTAATACACGTCACAAGGCTAACGGCCGGCTGCTGACCACCTCCTCACCTTCAGCACCTCAAAGCCGATGGGCAGGTTTTCTCCTCGTCCGTCTCTCCGGCGACTCCTGCGGTCCTCCTGCTGCAGACAGATCAGCACCTCCTCCTCCCGACCCCGCACGTCCAGGAGGAACTGAGGGAGGGAGGGAGGGAGGGAGGGAGAGAGAGAGAGAGAGAGAGAGAGACAGAGACAGAGAGAGAGAGAGAGACAGAGAGAGAGAGACGTTGTATATTTGATCATAGTGTAGTCATAGGTGGAGGTGCAGGAGGAGGTGTGCTCACCTGGGGGTTGTGTAGAAACGTCTCCATATGGTTGATGCACCCCCCACATCGACTCCTCTTATCCACACACGCCTCCCATCCTCCTTCCACCTCGAGACCCTCCTCCTCCCTCCCCCTTCCCTGCTCCTCCTCTTCATTGGATCCACCTGCTTTCTCCTTCCCACCCCTCCCTCCTGCTCTTCGTCCTCTCCCCGCCACGGCCCTCCGTCTCTGGCTGAGACGGGGCTCCTTGCGGTCCCCTCTTCGCCTGCCGCCGCCTCCTCCTCCTCCTCCTCCTCCTCCTCCTCCCATCCCAGGGGCCGGTGTGCGGCCCCTGGGCTGGAGGAGGGCGGCTTGGTCCAGGGAGGCGCCGGGCGCCGGGGCCCATTCCCCGAAGCAGCTCTCCTCCCGCCAGTGGGAGCCGGGCCACAGCCGGGCCGTCTCCGCCAGGCGGCACACCACCACGTTGGTGAAGTAGAGGCAGAAGTCACCGAACTCCATCCTGATGGGAGGGGGGGGGAACGCTTGTGAACCAGACAGGAAGCAGAACATGAACCCCACCTCCTGGTCATGGTCCACAGTATGTGGTGCTTCAATACGAAGGGATTGACACTGAAAACCGCGTGTGATTGATGTGTTTATTTGAGCGCCCTGCACCAGTGTAAGTGTGGTCAAGGTATAGGGGCGTTAGGGCATCTTGCTCAAGGATGGCCACAGGTTGGTCTCTGAACATTGGGCATCGAACCCAGAACACCCCGGCCAAAAGACTACCCTGCCCCCCAAAATATGATGAAATAGTGTCAATCGTCGGCCAATGGGGGGGGGGTGCGCAATTGTCGACCGGGGGGGGGGGGGGGCACGATTGGGGGGGGGGGGGGGGGGGGCGTGATTGTCGACGGGGGGGGGAGCCTATCGCATGTTTTAGACTTGTCGGTTTCGGTTTGAGTATGTGGGTATTGGTTTGCACATTTTTAAAAGTGGTGGGGACAAAATTCTAATTATAAATAGTGGTGGGGACATGTCCCCCCCGTAATCTACGCCTATGCTGTAACCGTAAGGTTTTTTCGGTACGTATATTCAAGGACGTTGTATGCATGATGAGTGTCAAGTCGCTACCAAAACTCTCCAACATCTCGGACTTGGATTCCCATTTTTTCTCTCTCGGGGCGGTTCAGCTGCTGCCACTCCTGGGACCTGTAGGGGGGGGGGGGGCATATTAAACAGCACATCGCCTACCAAACATTTGACCCATCATCATCATCATCATCATCATCATCATCATCATCATCATCATCATCATCATCATCACCAAAACAACAGACAAGTGAAGGCAAATGTTACTTCAATGACCGTATCCCAAGCTGCTCTTCTAGCAATTTGACCGATCATCATCATCATCATCATCATCATCATCATCATCATCATCATCATCTTATTCATCAGCGTCTTCTTCACGATCTTTAAAGGGGAAATGAACTTTAGACATTCTAGCCTGTTATCACGGGTAATTTATTTCTATTATACATTTTACTTGAGAAAAAAAACGAAATTTGCATGATTTCGATTCATTAGATTAGATAGTGTGTTGAAGCATAATTTTCGGAACTATTTTGATGGACTCACTTAACCAGAATACACTGCGCGGATTTGAGTCATTAGCTCCACCCACTAGACCAGAGCCATAGAATAATCTTCAGTGGATGATAATAAAACAGCGGTAACAGCATGTGTGTGTGTCCGAGAGGGCTGCTCTATTCGGACACATTACTATGAAGCCCCGGTGACGGTGTGGGAGTGTGGATGATAATAAAACAGCGGTCGGGTCCGCGGCAATCGCTGAGCGATTGTTGACCGGGGGGGGGTGCTACGCGATTGTTGAAGCGGGGGGAGCTGCGCGATTGTAGACGGCGGTGGGTCCGTTGCTGGCGGGTCCACTCGCCAGAGTGGCGAGTGGTCTTCATAAATTACTCGACAAATACAAAAATTACTCGCATTTGGCGAGTAAAACAGCCTTATTTCAACCCCTGTGTGTGTGTGTCCGAGAGGGCTGCTCTCCTGAAGATTCACATTCAGAACGTTCATATTTAACTTGTAGTCCTGCATTTTTCTTCCGGTGATTTGATGACGCGTCAAATCACCGTTACTGTAGCCGTTAAATTCTTTTCTTTTTTATATGGAGTTAGTACATTTGATGGCAGCACAATCAACTTTATTCATGTGATGAAATATAGTGTTGGAGCATAGTGTTGTTTTTGGGTTCATTTCCCCTTTAACATCATTATCAGCATCAGCACCTTCATCATCGTCATCATCATCTTCACCACCTTCATCATCATCATCATCATCATCACCACCTTCATCATGACCACATTCACCCCCCTCCCCCGCCCCCCTCACCTCTGGCTCCAGGGGCCGGTCCAGTCCGTGGTGCCCCAGGGGTTCCTCATGCGGACCATCAGGAGGCGGGACATCCCGCTGTGGCCGCGCTGCAGCTGGTCCCCTTTCCACACCTTCCTCACGCCCGTCACCCCGTAGGCGTGGCCCCGCACCAGGCCACAGTCCAGCACCGACTCCACCGTCTCGCCCTCTGCTGGCTGGGAGGGGCATGGGTCATGTTCGTCATTGTGGAGTGTGTGTGTGTGTGTGTGTGTGTGTGTGTGGTGGATAGTTGGTTTTATTAAGCAGCCTCACTGGGCCCGAGTCAGACTGATTAGTCTCTGGGGCTGGGTGGGTGAGGTGTGAGTCTAACGCCACAGTCATTATCACAGATGTGGAAATTTGGTAGGAACTTATGGAAAAGTCATAGAAGAGTTTTGAAATTGAATGGGAAAATAAGCGCGCGTGGGAGCCGTGTCACGGGCAGCGACGCGGCGAGCGGACGGCGCGGGCTGACCCGTATGAAGCAGGTGATGAGGGCCCGGCGGTCATGGGCCCTGCTGAGTGTGTGAAACAGCGCCCTCTGCTGGTCGGCGTGGCGGTGGAGGGCGTCGGCGTCCAGGGTCAGCGTCTCCGAGACGCCGCCGGTGAAGTCGATGAGGGCCTCCGCCGTGTTGCCACCCTCCAGGGCCTCATAGCAACCGTTAAGTCTGCAAGCACACGGGATTATTGGCTAGGGGCTGTCAACGGAGGGGCCATCAATGTTTTGACAGTCAGAATGTTTTTTTTAATCTATTTTATGTTTCGGTACGTCTTTTTTTTATCATTCGTTTCGTTGAATGATGAAATACAGTGGCGAAGAAACGTAGGGAGGGGGGGAGCAGAGAGGGAGGGGATGTTTTTTTTGGTTGTTAGTTTCAAAATCTTGCTCTCTTTTTCAGCTCTCTCTCTCTACAACTCTCAAATCTTAGCTACAGCACCTTTAAAGGCCCCATGAAATGAAAAATACATTTTCCCAGTGTTTCCCAATTGTTTATTAATATCTTGTTATATTTTTGATTTTTACATCAAGATCCCTGTCATTTCTCTTCCCGTAAAACGGTTTCAAATGGTTGATGACTCATCCTGCACTCCGTTTCCTAATTCTACGTCCAATGACAATGCTTTCTCGAGTTATAAGTCCTCCACTACAGAGAGCAGGCCGTCGTCACGGCTGTGCATGTTGAGCTGCTAGCTACTGTCAATCTGGCGGCACCAATTGGCGACGGTAAACGCCAATCGATATCCGAGACGAAGCCCTCCCTCGATCTCTAGGCTCTCTCGTTCTGGACTCAAGCGCTCACTTGGCGTAGGCCTTCTCCAACAGGGCGCTCCAGAACTCGCGGGGCGTGGCGGAGCGGCAGAAGAGCAGCGCCCCCTCCTGGCTGACGGGCAGCCGGTCGTCCACCACCACCTCCGTCCAGCCGCCCAGGCGCCAGAAGCGGAAGCGGAAGAGGCCCGCGTAAAGGTCCGGCCGCTTGGGGTTCCACTCCTGGTGCCGGTGGTCAGGGATCACCTGGAGGTGTGGAGAGAGGGGCGTTGGAGGGAGGGAGGAAGGAAGGAAGGCATGGGAGAGCGGAGGGAGGGAGCGGAGAGAGAGGAGGGATGGAGGGAAGGAGAGGAGGGAGGGGAGAGGGGAGGGATGGAGGGAGAGGAGGGAGTGACAAAAGATGGAAGATATGTTGGAAGGAAGGAAGAGAATGAGGGAGGGAGGGAGGGAGGGAGATGGAAGGTAGGTCAGGAGGAAAAAGGGAGGAAGGATGGAGGGGAGAGGGGAGGGAGAGGAGAGAGAGGATGGATGGAGGGAAGGAGAGGAGGGAGGGGGGATGGAGGGAAGGAGAGGGGAGAGGGGAGGGAGGGAGAAGGGGGAAGGATGGAGGGGAGAGGGAAGGGATGGAGGTAGGGAGGGAGAGTGGGCAGCGCGAGAGAAGGAAGAGATTAAAGATAGAAGGTAGGTAGGTAGATGGGAAGAAGAGAGGAAGGATAGAAGGAAGGAAGGTAGCTAAGTAGAACGCAAAAAAGGAGGGAGGAATGAGTGAAGCCTGTGACCGATGACAACATGTAAGCACATCCACGTGTACCTTCTTCCACAGTGTGGGCTCGGATGCCAGACAGGAAGTGGCCGCCACCATCCAGCAGTTACCCAGACTGCCCTGGTGCAGGTCCCGCGTGCTGAGGCCATCGACAAACAGACGAGGGTCCTTACACAACTCCTGGGGTGAGAGAGAGAGAGAGAGAGATGCCCGTCCCAATTTAAACCCTAGCCCTAGATTTGAGCCCTTCTCCCTAGATTTTGCGCGTTCCCGCGAGGGGGTAGGAAGCATGGGAAAGTGCCTATCCACCACTAAAAAAGCCCCTCGGCAGCAAGTCAGCTCAGGACCAGACTTGTGTCCATAGGACCACACTTGAAAGGGAGGGGTTTGAGGAATTTCCAATCAATAATCATGTAAACATTTTTAAATCCGTTGGAATATCTCAGTTGCAAAGGAATATGTAATTGCATCGTTATCATGGATGTCGCTATTGAAATGAGGGGGGGGGGGGGGGGGGCGGCGATCGTAACGGGGGGGGGGGGGTATTTTTTTATTTCACGCCACAGGGTTCCGGGGCTATTCGGGGAATGCCCAGGTCTAACGACGTCCATGATCGTTATAACACGCATTTCCGGAAAAAAAAAAAATAATCGCTATTCACGATGTCAGTAGAACGTCGTGTAAACAACGGTTTGTGAGTGAAAGTACATTGTATAAAGCTAGAAAATAATCCAGCAGCACATTTTCACATTTTACCACAGCTGAAGACGGCATTGTGAGTGAAATGTCCGGCAACAAACTCGTCGCGTCTGTTTACGTAAACGCCATTGACGACTACTGATGACGTATCAGGGTCTTGAAGGGTTGTCCCATTTCATAGGGAAAGATCTTCACCCCCACTCCCCTCGTCAAGGGGACTTTACTGTCGAGGGAACTCAAAACCAAGTGGAAGTTTTTAGGGGAGGTAATGGGAC
>JAOPHQ010005741.1:0-75000 GCA_030340625.1 Merluccius polli | reverse complement strand
GGAACATCGCCCCCTCTGCGTTTCTTCTTTTGTACCTTCATGTCCTAACCTTCGGCCTTTAAAAAAACCGTGAATCATAACTAATTCCGATGAATGAACAACAAAACGCTGGCCAAACGAGCAACGGTCTCGATGTAGAGGAAATCGAAGGGCATGGAATAAACTGAGTGTACAGACTATGAAGTTGAACGTAACCCTTAATAAAACAAACAAGTGTTTCTCTCCTCTGTAGCTACTTGTGCTGGAAGTGGTAGCTATATATCTCATGTGTAGGCTGGTGTCGTGTGCGTGTGTGTGTGTGTGTGTGTGTGTGGGGGGGTGTTACTGTATATCCAACAGCTTCTAAAGACACTCCCCCTTGCAAATCCTACATGGCAGCGGGGGGGGGGGGGGGGGTACACACACATGCATGTGTTTTAAAACATGCATGTATACAAGTCATGCATATCTGAGAGTGGACATCCCTGGCGGCCGTCTCCTCTCTCCACTGTGCTCCTCTGAGATGCCTCCACACCGTTTGATCGCTCTCTGCTCACACAAACAAAGCGTTTACGGTTACTTAACACTGTTTTCCTTCCAAAACCTCTTTCCATCTCTCTCTCTCTCTCCCTCTCCCTCTCTCTCTCTCTCTCTCTCTCTCTCTCTCTCTCTGGTCGTACAGTCTCGTATGGCATCTGCTGTCGCCCAAGTGTGTTTCCCCTGATACCTGAGTCTTCAACCCCCCCACCCCTCCTCCTCCTCCACCACCACCACCCAGCCAGCCTGCCAGCCAGCCAGCCGTCTGTGTGATCGCAAACCCCATCTCCTCTTCCACCCTGAACGCCTGCTGCTGATCCATGCATGGCATTGCAACCTGCTGAGCTGCAATGCCATGCATGGGTGTAGGAGGGTGGAGGGAGATGGGAGGGGGAGTGAGATGGTGGAGTTAGAGAGGGAGGGAGGGAGAGAGAGAGAGAGAGAGAGAGAGTGAGAGAGATGAGAATGGTAGATAGAGAGAGGGGGCCAGAGGTGGAAGGAGAGATAAAGGTATCACTGTCAGTCCAGAGGCCCGACGGGGGGGGGGGGGGGGGGGGGGGGGATGCACGCGCGATCGTAATCCACCCCGGACCTACGACCGATGGGGGGGGGGGGGGGCAGTCCAGCTCGGGGCCCCAAGCAATTGCTTGGTTTGCTTGCCTTCTTGCGACGGGCCTGCTTGTGCCCTCACTGCCCTGGGCCCTTTAGATGTCGTGGGCCCCTGGGCAATTGCCCAGTTGCCCATATGGTTAATCCGGCCTTGGTTGTGAGCGAGGCTGGGTCTTTGGCCAGGGACGCAGTTACCAATGAGTAGATATTAGCTACTTTCCTCTATTGTAATATTATTGTTTTTTATCGATGTAATCAGCTGAAATTAAACTATTCTTCTGCGGTGCTTTGAGCATATTGTTTTTGCGTTGTCAAGGAAGCGTCTGGTCGATCGCTGATTTGACCGTTGTTCATGTTGGATTCGTAGCGCATTGATTTTAAATTGTTAAAAGGCAGAGGTATCCCGTTATTGAAAATGAAATCACACGTGTTGAGACGTGTGTGGACCAGTGGTTCCACAACAATGGTACCGCTCATTTAAGGGCCTCACACACACACTGTCTCTCACACACCCTCACACATTCACAGTCTAACCATGGTCTTATAATAACCTTGAATAATAAGCATCCGTTCTCTCTCTCTCCCCAGACCAATGCACCAATGCAATGCATCCGTGCACCAATGCATGGATGACATCACTTCCTGGACCAACCAGGACACGGAGCAGTGTCACCATGGAAACGGGCTGAATGAATCAGCCAGTGGAGCGTTTGTATATGAATATGAATGGGCCTTATTATTATTATATCAAAGCAGACTCTTTCTTCATCAATCAGGTCTGGGCCATTGATTGGTTCAGGGCATTAGACCAGGTGTTCCGATTGGTTCAGGGCATTAGAGGCCTAGCATGGCTCTACAGGTCTGTACACTATTTCTGTAACAAATGTATAATGGCGATCGCTGCTTTGGGCCGTGAGAACCGCTGGTGTCAAATGTTTCTCAGATAAACAGATTCAATATTTGTATGTATTCCATCCTTTTGATATGAATAAATAATGCTATGAAAACAGGCGTGTGTATGTGTGTGTCTGAATGGAAATATAACTTAATTATGTCTCTTTGAAATGTAACAATGTCAATTGTCATGTCAATTGTAACCTCCGAACACGTCAACTCTAGCGCAGTGGAGTCAGATGTGTGTTATCAGTGCTTGAGACCTCGGTTCTTGTCCCGCCAAGGTCGGTCCCCGCATGGAAACCTGTTACCATCTTGGAAAGAAAAATGTCATGTGATTCTAATGTCAATTATAACCTCTGACCAACGCAAACTCAGTGTCTCTGTGGCGCAGCGGAGAGAGCTGTTGACTCTCAGCCCCTTGGTTCAAGTCCCACTGAGGGCAGACTCTATGGATGTTTTTGAAAATGTCACAACGATGCCCTATGTCTCCGTAACACAGCAGATTGTCTTGGTTGCGGTCACTAGAGGCCCCGGTTTGAGTCTAGTTACACTTGGTCTCCATGGTAACCTAATGTGTTTTTGGAGATGTAACAATGTTGTGTGAATTTAATGTCAATTAAAACCTCTGTCTGGGTGGCACAGCAGCGTGTGCTCTTGGTCAGCAGCTCTGGGGATCTGGGTTCAAGTCCCGCAGAGTTCAGTCACTAGGGAAATATAAAGTACATTATAAACGTGATGATGTTATGTGAAATATAACTTCCGACTGACTCATAGCTGAGTGTCGCAGCAGAGAGAGCACTAGGCTCACAAACAAGTGTCACTGTCTCAGTGGTGCAGTGGAGTGAGCTGTTGGTCAACACTCGCAAGATCTGAGTTCTAGTCCTGTGGAGGACAGTTCACAGTCTTTCTGATAGAAACCTCTTATTTCTAAGTCATGTGAATTGTAATGTCAAATATAACCTCCAACCAGGTACTGGCTATCTAGGTGGTACATGACATCATTACATTTAAAAACACCATTAGCATCCAACAGAGACGAACTTTGATGGGACTTGAATAAGGGTCTTCTGCACTGACAATGAACATGTGGGGGAACATGGTTTGGACGTTATAATTGAATTTACAATTCACATGACATCATTTTCAAAAATTCAACATATATTGGGATTCGATGGAGACCTGCCTTGGCAGTAGTTGAACACAGGCCTCCAGACCACTAAGCCACCGACAGTCGGTGGGAGGTTATATTTGACATTGAAATTGACACGACATCATTAGATTTCCAAAATGACATCATTAGGTTAGATTTCCATGGTGGTTGCCCTCGCCTGGCAACTCCACACACACGCACACACACACCTCTGTTTTCATAGCATCATTTATTCATATCAAAAGGATGGAATACATACAAATATTTCATCTGTTTATCTGAAGAACATTTGACACCAGCAGTTTTCATGGCCCAAAGCAGCGATCGCCATTATACGTTCATTACAAAAGTACTGACCTAGAGCCAATGGGAACAAGAGGAGAAAGTTTTAGCTGCTGGTTAGCAAACTCCCTGTTAGACGGAGTTACATACCGTATATCAGTCTATCTGACTGATATTGATATAATAATAACAGCATGGTATAATCATATTATTATAATAAGGCCTGTTTATATAAACAAACACAATTAATTCAGTCTGTTTCCATGGAGACACAGGTGGCATCCTGCTCTGTGTCCTGGTTGATACAAGAAGTGATGTCACATCTTTTGGTGAATAGCATTTTTTCTTAAAAAAAACAAAAAAAAGCCCCACAAAACAGCAGTTACCAAGATTTTTGCTATTAGTTAACATACTTTTGTGAATCCGATTCGTGGTGCTTGTAAGTGACATGCCCTTTAATGAGACTGGGAGAGAGACAGAGAGAGAGAGAGAGAGAGAGAGAGAGGGAGGGAGGGAGGGGGAGAGAGACAGACAGAGCGAGACGAAGATGCATTATATATAGACGTATACCATATATTGTTACAACCAGCCTAGAGGCACCGGGCCAGTCAGGTGGACAAAACTCAGGTAAACACACATAACATGTGTCTGGTCTACTGCTAATCTTATAGCTGCCACCTGGCAAGCCAATCAGCAGAGACCATACCCACGCATACAACCAATCACACACAAACACACACACACAGGGAAATATGAACAGCGGGAGGGTCATTAACATAAACACATAAAGCTAAAAATATGACCACTGGTAATAAACACACACACCATAGATGTTGGTATATTGGTGTGTATATATATTCTATAGATATATTATAGTTATAGACATTTTATATACAGATGTATACCACTGCAGGTGGTACGTGGGATTTTATTCTTGAAATAGACACATTTACAATAACAGAACAAATAATATAGTTAATTGAAAATAAATATATTATAAACATTGTTCAGTACATTACTATTGTTAGTTTGGGATATATATGTACTTTATCCAAACGTTTCTTTTGTATTCAACTATCTTGCTAACATTATTGTATGGAATATCATGTTTTTATTGTGGGATGAAGGTGTGAATGAATTGGCTCCGTTCCTCATAATATGGTCCAAGTGCGCCCTCTGCTGGTGATCTGCTAGACTGGACAATTAGTGGCCTCATCAATACCGACTGGGCCGAATTTTAAGTGGCATCATTAAAATATACAATAAATAAGCTTATAATTTCATTGTAGCCTTTTAACATATGAACCTACATAATATTGAACTATTCAATATGAATCCGTTGTTGCATTAAAACGACTGTGATTGTCAGGGCCCACCACATGCCCGGCCAGTAACCACACACACACACACACACACTTTTTTTTTTACTTTGAAATAAAAATGTTGATGTTTATTTTAAAATTCCAAAAGAGAGAGAGACACACATGGGTGTTATGGTGTCTGAAGGATAACAGATAAGGTGGTCGTATGGGGTCAGAACAGTCTCATTAATAATGAATGCACAGAGAAGGATTCACAAATGTATTTTGTGATTTATATATAAATTACTCTCTTCTCACGAATACATTTCAATACACACAAATGGATTTCGGCATGTATAAATGTAAAATAAATCTATAAACAAAAATAAGTTTCACAAACACATTTCTGATCCACACACAAATGTGTCTTGTTTTAAATAAATGTAATATAAATCCATAAATATATTAATGACATTTTTTTTGTTGCAATTTTCATCAAAAATGTATTTGAATGTTGTTACATTTATATACAAACTTTTAAACTTGAATTTACAAGACGCTTTTCATTTGTGAACTTGTTTGCATTTGTGTGTGAACTGGTCTGTATTTATATGTGGATTTTTGAGACTCCCCTGACACGGCTGGATTCACAAATGCATTTTTTTCACCAAGGAACTCTCTAGCACCAATAGAGCATCAGGAAAGTTCAGGAGACAGGGAGAGAGATGCATGTGTAACCCCTATTACGATGTTATAATTAGAGCACAGGTAAGTAATAGTCAATGCTAAGAGATGGACCAGTAACAGAAGACTATAAGCTAGTGAGAGCCCTTGTTGTGTAATCAAAAGACACAGGCAATGGGTTGAGTTTTTTTTTATTTTGTGTTGAGTTTTTTATATATTTTGTGTGGCCACTGATTATTATTAACCCATAACACAATGAAAAGACAACAAGTTGTTTCAAGGCATTCAATGAAAAATAACAAACTAAAATAATAAAGCCGGCAAAAATAAAACCCCTTTTTGTGTCCCAAAGTTACCGTTGGGGCCCTTGTTTCTTCGGATCCGTGTCAAGTGTCAGTGTATCAGTGTATGTTTGTTCTGTCCTACCACACAGTCCGTGAGGAAGGGAGAATGAATGAATCCTTCACCACTCTGAGTTCAGAATCAGTAGTTCCGTTATGGCTCGCCACCCAGCTCACGCTGGGAATCTACGGATCTGGGATCTGGAAACAATCTCCGAATCTCTGGACACTGGACACGTCATCGAGTGATGTCACAAGGAAAAAAAACCTGACCTACAAAGAGGTCACAGAAGATCCAAATAGCATGTTGATTATCACCAATCAATAATACCAAATCATGCTTTCAAAAGGTTCAGTTGTACAACATAAATCTTCAGTTCAAATATTAATCTACAGTTGTGAAACTATAAATACATTCAAAATGCATTTTATAATTATATTCAAGTATTCTAACCACATTAATAACTGTTTCAAGACCTCAAACAGTCGTAGTTACATTAGTAACACAGAAAATATCATTTTACAAAAACAAAAAAGTATTGCTATCAACATAGGTAGTGAACAACAGCTTAGCAAATGAGCTAGGAGGCTATGCTTCAGTCAATGGCCATTAGCATCACAACACACAGTCTATGGCGGCTATAGCACCGTTAGCACCATTAGTTTTTTTTCCATGGCTATCGGCGCAGATTAACGCGACTTTTAGTTGCTTTACACACAACCAAACAGGTTACACATGAATATAAGATGCATTTCAGGTTAACCGAACAGGTTAAGGGGTATTTTCACTCACCGAGTGATCAAGCTACGAGCACCGTTTACCCTCGCCAGGTCGGCGGAAATCATCCAGTCTCACGGCGCTCTACAAAGTTTAAATGTTAACAGTATACCGGTCAACCAGTGCTTAACATCATCAAGAATCACTACAGCTCGGTTTGGAACATTATTTTCATGTCTTACCCCGTGGATGGCAATAAGTCTACTCTCGGTTTGGATCAGATGGTACACGAGGCAGCAGAGGTAAACGTGACCGCAGAACCGGAAGAGAAGACCGGACGCGACGCTACGGGGTTGATCACCTGAGCTCACAGGGGTTCCCTAATTGGCTCGTTCTACGCAACAAATTAATGTCACTTTATGGCCTGGGCTACACCCTCCCCTCCTGATCGTATGTACGTCTCTGTACATGGTAGCAATCAAATATAGTTTATCTGAGTGGGCAGGTCAGGGGGATATATGGGGTTCTCTTCTTCACTTAGATCAGCGGCTAGTGCTGTGATCAGTCCATGAAAGAACGATTTAACCACCTTGACCAAGGGATTCCCAAGTTCAGCATAGTCAAGTCGTTTCGACGGCTGTCGTGTCCGCTCTGATCTCCTGACAGAGGCATCCATCCCTGTCTCCCTCTCAGTCTCCTCTTCCCCCTCCGTTTCCATTTCATCCAACTCATCCTTTCTTTTCTCCTCAGATCCTCCACTTCCAGTCTCATCTATCTCCTCTCCACTCCTTGACACATCAGGGAGCACCGGAAGCTGTTCATCATGGAAATCACATGGCTGGATGACATCATGTAAGTTTCTTTTTTCGACAGGGCATACATTTTCAGGTAAGTCACTTTCAGTTTGGTCTGTTTCATGTATTCGTTCAGGTAGGTGGACTTGTTCAGGTAGGTTGACTTGTTCAGGTGGGTTGACTTGTTCAGGTAAGTTCTGCATGGATAGCTCATCTCTGTCCTCGGCAGGGGGCTCGGATGCCGGAGAATCAGAGAGAACTGGAGCAGATGACACATCCGGTTCATTTGACTGTCTGATCGCACATGGAGGATTCCTCAACATGTAAGTCTCATTGACATTGGGCTCTGGCGTTTGGAAAGGGGAAAACATCAGAGTGGCCCCAATTTCTGAGTCAGAGCTTTCCTCCTCTTCCTCGCTTTCAGCGGTGGGAAACTGTCTTGTCCTAGGTCTTCTGACCGGGGCCTGTTTGACAGGTTCATTCGTCACAGTTGCAGACAGAAAGCCACAAGGGAGGAGCAGGTCGCGATGTAGGGTACGCACTGGCCCATCTTTGCCCTCCGGCTTGACTGTGTAAACAGGCATGTCACCAGCTTTCCTGAGAACAATGTAGACATCATCCTCCCACTTGTTTGCTAGTTTATGCTTTCCGCGCAACTTGACATTACGAACAAGGATCCTATCACCCACTTCCAAGGATGAGTCTACAACTCGTCTGTCAAACCGGGTCTTATTTCGATCAGCATTCTTTTGTGCATTGGAGGTCGCAATCCTGTAACTCTGCTCCAAGCGACATTTTAGGTCTTTGACGTACTGGGAATGAGAGACCTTATTGGTGTTGGTGGGCAGCCCAAAGGCTAGGTCGATGGGAAGCCTGGGTTGTCTCCCAAACATCAATTCATAGGGGGAAAATCCGGTCGTATCATTTTTGGTGCAATTATAGGCATGCACGAGAGGTTTCACAAAGTCTTTCCAATGCAGTTTGTCAGGTTGACTTAATGTCCCGAGCATTTGGAGGAGCGTACGATTGAACCTCTCAACCGGATTCCCTCTGGGATGGTATGGTGTAGTATGCACTTTTTTTATCCCAGCGAGTTCACAGAGCTCCCTAATTGTGTGCGACTCAAAGTCTGGGCCCTGATCGCTGAGTAGTCGCTCCGGGAAGCCGTAATGCACTATGAAATTATCCCAAAGGCATTTTCCTACTGTACGGGCTCGCTGGTTTGGAGTTGGTATGGCTAGCGCATACTTTGTGAAGTGATCAGTAATGACTAATACATCCTTTGTGTTAGACCGATCTGGCTCCAAGGATAAGAAGTCAATACACAAGAGTTCCAGAGGCCGACAAGTCTTTATGTTGACCAGCGGAGCAGCTCTCTCAGGAAGAGTTTTGCGGCGAACACATCGTTCGCAGGTCTTGATCAGTTTTTCAACAGCCATATACATTTTTGGCCAGTAGAATCTGGCTCTGACTAGATCGACTGTCCGCTCGACTCCAAGATGGCCCATGCCGTTGTGGAGGCTCTGCAGGGCTGTTGCTCTTAACTCCTCAGGGAGAACTAACTGGAAGGTGATATCAGGTCCATCTTGCCGCTGGCGATAGAGCACTCCATTCCGTAGCTCCAGCCTGTTGAGCTCACGCAGTAGCAGAGGGAGCTCTGGCAGCTCTGCCTTGAGGGTGGGAGGTGGGGTTTCACCAGTCTCCATTTGAACAATCACTTCATTGATTGTGTTGGGAGAAAAATACGGCCTAAGCTAGGCTAACAACGGCGCGGGCCCTTTAAGGGTTCAGATCAAAAATAGGAGCAAATAAAGAGATGTAAACTGAATTAAACTGAGTATATTTATTCTTAATCAAAAGCTAATCAATGTCAACGGGTAAAGGCAATCAATAACAAATACAGCGCTGGTGTCACAAAGAGCTTCGCCTCCGGGGAAGTTCTGCTGATTGTGAGCCCTGAGTCTCAGGTCCCTTGGGGCTATATAGATTAAAGGGCAGGTTCGGCCAGGGGGATGACATCATGAGCGGATACATGGATACTTTTTGGCTCAAAAAGGGCAAGTTCTAGTTTGAAGTTAGATAGCAGGGCATCTTTAATTGGCTTCCCCCGTCTTTCATGGGGAGGCTGAGTCGCAGTGCCCATTTTGACCGGGCCTCCCCCGCCTAAGATGTGCGAGGTTTGGGCCGCGTGACATCACCAAGCGCTCTGATTAACATGGCTCTCAGTCTCAGGCAGTAGCGCTTATCACCTGCTACTCCCCTGGACATTTTTGTTACATCTGGGTGCGCAAGGGATTCTCTGTGAGGGGAGGGGAGCCTATAAACAATGATCACTATGTCTGGTTTTGGACTGGCTCACATGTGGGGGAAGGGTGAAGTATTCATAAACAATGTGAATGTCTATCGTGACCCTGCTATTCTAGCTCTAAGTAACCGTTTGGGCCTTTTACTATTGTGGGATACCGTTTGGGCCTTTTAGCATAGCGTTCTTAATATATAGCATAGCATTCTTAATATTTCAATATATTTTCAATATATGTTACGCCTAACAATATATCGTGTTAATAAAAGATTTTACAATACACGGTTGCCAATTGCGAATTTTTGTTCCTCATTTAGAGTTGCCAGTTCAATACACATTTTTAGGGCGGACCTGTTGAGACTCAGGGGTACATAGTAAAACAGTCGTAAAGCAACAGGTGGTTTTCAATATATCCCTCTCAAGTCATCGCAAGATGACTTCACATTAAAAAAACACCTGTTGGACATAGGCACTTAGTCATAAACACAGCACATAAGCATGCATAGGTAAACGTATATAATGGAACAGCGTCATAATCGATGGGCTACCTGTCGGTACCAACTGGCGGTTCCCGCCTAGAGGTCAGACACAGGTAGTACCATCACATCTAACAAAGGTGACTGGCAGAATGTAAAAGTATAAAATGTAATAACGGAATCATAATGCATAAAACAGCGGGGGATGGGATAAGGATACATGCTCAGCTCTTCCCTCAGCCACCTCTCTCGGGTCATAACTCCATGGGTCATGCTTCACCCCTGTTTATTCAACGGTGGATCGGGTAGAGCTCTAGGATATATATATATGTCTTCATATAGGAGAGGATAAAACTGATTATATGCAAAAATGTGAATATATATATAAAAATGTAAAAATGCTAAATAGCAACTTTCTTTAGCGGAGTCCTTATCTATCCATGTAGCAGGGTGGTAACACCCCCAACGTAAGACTTAAATGCCAACATACCTTTTGACTCTACACTCATCACGTGGAACATGCTAAGCAAAAAGGAATGTAGGGGGAACAGCGTAAGCAATACAGCGTAGTTGCCCTCATGCCTTAGGGGAGCGGAACAACTTCGTAAGCTATTAATAGATAGTCATGGTCGCCTCGCGATCGTAATCGTCGTCGTCGTGACTGGTCACATCGTCATAATAATCGTCGCAGTCTTGACAGGGCTCGACCAGGAGAGAGACCATCTGGTGATCATAGTCTTTGGGAGCGTCCTCCTTGGACAGGGCCGTGGCAATGAGTCTGAGGCAAAGAGTACGGGCGCAGGGGATGCAGCAACATCCGCAGGTGATAAGAATAGCCAGAAAACAGGCAAGGGATGTGAGGACGGCCATGACAAGGGCCTTCCATCTGCCGAACAGGCCTTGCATCCAGGCCTCAAGTGGGTTGTCCAACCCAGAGGCTTCTTTCAGCTCCGTGGACAGGGCTCGGAGACCATTGAGTGCTTTGGTAACAGACCCATCCGGGGCTGTGTTGTTGGGGATGAACGTGCAGCACTGGTCGCCGAACATAGCGCAGACACCTCCTTTCTCGGCAAGGAGCATGTCCAGGGCCACGCGGTTCTGGAACGCCATTAGTGAGGTGGCAGCGAGTTGGGTAGAGATGCCCTCCACGGCATCTCTGGTGAGGTTGGCCAGGCGTTGCACATTGTAGTGGATATAGTTAATGCGATCGACGTTTTTGTTTGGCGTAATAGGGAAGAGAGCTGATAGGATCGGTATGTTCTCGAATCCGGCCCCAATCTGGTCTGCTAATTTGTACTCGTTTGGAACGCCTCGTGGGATGCCTATAGCGTCGATGTAGCAGGGAGAGTTTTGGGTGAGGTCGAAACTGGCGGGGTAGGTAGTGTCACGTCGGGCGCGTTCAGGGGCCGTATTGTTAGTAGCGTTAGACGTTTGGACGAATACGGTCACGGGCACAGTCAGTCGCACGATAGTACATGTCCCCGACCAGTGTTTAGGTAGACGCAATCGCAGAATGTCAGTAGCGCATAGCCAATAAAGGTCCATTCGACCGAGAGTCAGGTGAGTCATATTTGACCATCCAGTAACGTTAGTTGTGTGTTCACACCATGCGGCGGGAATATCACCTACCGGTCGCTTACCCGTTCGAGTGAAACACCAATAGGACGCGGGTCGTGCAGTGAAGGTGGGCGGAGTCGTCTCGTTTAGACCGGGAGGAAACAAATTCCCGAGGAGAGTACAATTCTTGGGGTGTGCTTCCATAAAGAGCCGCAGCATGCAATAGGTGCCACGGGAGTCGTCGGTCGCATTGAGGTAGACAGGGATGGTAGTTAAGGCGGGACGAGCTGCTGCACAAGCGACGCAATCAGACAGCCCTTGTAGGCGAACAGTGCCAATTAGCCATGCTAACCATTGATTAGTCTCAGAGAGCCCAGTGGCTTGGGCGAATACGTCGTGGGTGGGGATGTCATTAGTGGACGCTACATTGAATATAGTCACGCCTTGATCAGAATAGGTAACTGCCGGGGTTGACGAGTGCGATTCGGGTAGGATGTTAACTCTAACGACGCTCATGGGGTCCCATGCTCCCCACATACTAACTCCCACAGTTAGATATCAAACGTCTGGTGCGGAGGGGCATAGAGGATTCTGATATTGGTGAGCACCTACCGAAGTGAGAGTGAGGATCACGTTTTTTCCTTCCATACTTAATTTCCCGCCCTCCTGGAGTAATCTAGTGTCGTCTGAGCGTGCGCGAGGATTGGTGTATGCTCTAGTTGCTCTTTTGGCGCTCCCCGCTATGCCTGTCCCCGCCCTTTTGTCTCTGGTGTCCCACAGAACGTGCCCCGCATTTCTACACCCCGTTAGACCAAAACCCCTGGACGTGCCTTTCTGCCATTCGGGTTTACCCTCTATCGGTCCGTCGCACACATACTTGTTGTCATGCTCCCACCTGGAGCCGGAACGTTTCCATATATCCGCAGTGAATAAAGTGTGCAGGGGAATAGAGTACATACGTTTGGTGCCGTTGATGTGGGTGAGCTGGACGCCATCAAACTGGCGGAGGCAGGGGTCCGAGTCATTTCTTCTTGGCGCATGGGGGTCGCCGTGGGGAAGGATGGTTCTGCGTCTGCGGGGAGGGGGGTTGTAGGCAAGTGGGGGGTTATGGACAGTACCTTGGGTGTCATTGGCGCAGGTGGCGTTGATGCTGGTGGCATTGGTGCTGTTGGCACCATCAATCTCGAGGAAGCCCCATCTCCAAGGGGTCGTCGGGATGGGGACAGGGCTGGGCAGGATGAGTCGCAAGAGACCATAGAGGAGCAGTGTGCCAGCCGACACACTCAGCAATGCTCCCACGAATAGCCTCAGGGCCTCGTTCCTACCCATACGTCCACTATGGCTCCGTCTGTAGGTCGGTGGGCTGCTCCTCCGCAAGGGTCCGTAGATCGGCATGAACCTGATCGCAGGTGCGTGAAAAAGGCCCATCTGCTTTCCGGGTGTGCGTCTGGTGGTGCCACTCCGCTCCGCTCTTGCCTAGTAGGGAGACAGAGAAGGGGGGAGCCAAAAGTACCTTGTAGGGGCCTGTCCACCTTGGACCCATTGACTTCCTCTTGTGGACCTTGACGTATAGGTAGTCACCAGGTAGGGTCAGGAGCCGGGTTGGAAACATGAGATGGCGGGGCGGTAACCTGAGTGAACAAAGCTCGAGAGACAAGGGTTAGGGCCTGGACGTATTCTAACAGCAGTCTGTTCGCGAAATGGCTACCGTTGTCTGAGGTGGAAGCCCCATCTAGGTATAATGTCGTTTAGCAGGTGTTTCACAACAGTTTGTGCGTCTTCATGTTTAGCGGGAAAAGCTTCTACCCATCTAAAGAATCGATCTATTAGGACTAACAGATAACGATACCCTCTCACTTGGTTGTCTTTGCCCATGTCGGTGTAGTCTATGCACAGTTCTTGGAACGGGAGTGGGGGAGCGGGGAAGTGGCCTTGTGGTGACTATTGGCTCTGTCGGGGGTTGTGGGCTTGGCAAGTCTGGCAGTTGTGGACGTGTTGTCGTACTATGGCTTCCATCTCAGGATGGAACCAGTCAGGTGAAATGGCTTCAATCGTCGTCCTAGACCTCGTAACTATCATTCAAAGGTAACTAGTCACATAAATAGGAGTAATTACATAAAAATGGTACAATATGGTGATTGTTGTTAAACTCCATTGTGTTAGCAGTAGCTCAGTACCTCAAGCTGTAAATTTATTTGCAAGTTGGCCACTGGGGGTAACAACTATCAAACCCACACACACACGGGAAGCATGTGTGCAGAAACTTCCTGGACTACAACATGCAGTGCAGGTTTCTAACAGTAGGGGAGCTGTTGTCTTCACCTGCTTTAACTTCATTCATATGACAGACGCTTTTGTTGGCATGTCCAGACAACATTTGTCTGACCAAAGCAATTTGGCAATTTAACAACTAAAACACAATAACTAGAACAAAAACCCAAAACAAAATGAAATCACTCTCTGTGTCCCAACAAATCCTTAAACGTTCTAATGATCACAGTGCTTTCTTTATTCATGTTTTTATTTTTATTTTTTTTTTTAACCCCTCTAAGTCTGTTATCCCCATGGGACATACTGAGCTGGTTGTCCCTTTACCACTTTGCACTGTAAGGCGACCCTGTGTCTCGAAAGACACCTTCAAACAAATGTATTATCATTATTATTATCATCATACGAGACGTTTGAGGTGTCCCTTTGGAGAGGAACCCCCTGGCCACGGAGGTCCCCTCCTTCGCTTAGGATTCTCGTACAAATGTAGATAAAGGAAAAGAAAAACAAAAACAAAACAGAGAATTCAATGCCTATTCAAGCAAATTTGCTTCACATTAATGACAGGACAAAATTTAAATGTAATCATTCAGTTGTAACATAAGAACATCTTTTATCACTGTAATAACATCTGTCAACATAGGGTTATTTATGAATTTAAAAGTCTTGATTGGAAAATTCATGATCAAATAATGACCATCAATAAACAGAATTATTGTACTAGGCCTCATTCTGCCTTCTCCCCCCCTTGCAGCTCCAAGAGTGCAATAGGGGCGTGGCCACGTGTCTGTGTAACCTGTAGCTCCTCCTAAAATCCTCGCATGCGCAGTTCACTTGTTAAAGTGACTTCAGAGAGAGCGGAGCCGGGCCAACGCCCTTATGGATCAGAGGGGGAAACCTAGTGGTCCCCTGTATAGAGAATCATTTGCATCGCCTCTGCGAGTCTTTCTATAGGCTTCCATCAGCAGTTGTTTAATCTAAATAGTTTCACAACTTTAAGAAATAATAAAACTGTTTTTTACAATATTTACATAAGGAGTCGTCACTCCTGTAATTAAACTACTTATCATTAATAATATTTAAAGTGCAATCACTAATAAGTAACTTCATCCTCTCATCTGCAGCACACTCACACAATGTAATAATATCTATAACTGCTGTTTATTCTACTTTTTTCTTTACAGTCTCTCACACATCCGTTCCTCCTAGCACTTTTCAAAGACCAAACGTAGACTAAAATTAACTTTAGGCCTAATGATCCCTATTAATTTTCTTTCTTACGCGCCAAATAACAGAAGGGCCAACGCCCTTTTTTTTTTTTTTTTTTGTCCCCTCCAAGTGAATGTAAAGCTGCTCTGCTCTTCTCCCACCTTTTCACTTTTCTCCTCTCCTTCTTTCCTTGCTCTTTCCTACCCCTGCTCTCTACAGGCTTCCCAAGCCACTCTGCTCGATCCTATTACCTGACTCTTAGGTATACAAACACTATTCTTAATACAATTTATTTGAGCACATTCCAATCCCTAGTAAGGGGAGGGGTAGGGGAGTAGAGCCCTCTGCTCTTTTGTCGCCGGGAGGTCGGGGTTGGTAGTCGGAGTCGGGGTTGAGGTAGGGTCGGGGGTGGCCGTTGCGGGTCGTTTGTCTTCAGTCACGGCTATGGTCAGGGTCGGGGGCAGGGTACGGCGGGCTGCCCTAGCTGTCTCTCCAGTTACCTCAGCCTCCAGGTTGCGGAGGTGAACTTCGGCTAGGCCGGTCTTGGACACCCACCCTTGCTTCTCCCATTGCTGTCTGTATTCGACCACTTTTTCTTTCCCTCCGGCCATTGCTGTCTGTATTCGACCACTTTTTCTTTCCCTCCGGCCCAGCACCCGCTTCGGTGCTCGCGGCCAGGATTACATCAACTTTCCGCATCTGGACTTCTCTCTCCATCTTACCGATCTTCCGATCGCACATCTTAGCAACTTTCCTGATCCTTTTTTCTTCTATTCCTACACTTGCTTAACCGCTCTATCCTATGGCTCGGCGGCCGTCTATTCTCAACCACAGCACAGCAGTTTTAAGCAACACAATGATCAGGCAATCTATTGCTAACTCAGCAGTTGTGAGAAACACAGTGATCAGACAATATATTCTCCACTCCGCAAATATATATATCTATCACCAACACAGCAATGGTAAACAACACAGCGATCAGATAATATATCCTCCACTTACGAATATATATATCTATCACCAACCCATCAATTAAAAGCAACACAGTGATCCGGTAATATATTCTCTATATACCTATCACTAATCCAACAATTAAAAGCAACACAGTGATCAGATACTATATTCTCTATATATCTATCACCAACCCCGCAAAAGTAAGCAACACAGTGGCCAGATATAAACCACACAGCGATCAGGTATAAACAACACAGCCGCTCAAGTACTTTTTTTTCTGACTGCTCACAGACAGTCAGAGCCATTCGCACACACACACACTCGGGCCCGGGCCGCGCTTCTCGCACTCACAGATACAGGGACAATCAATCACACCAAAATATAGACAAATACCGGTATTCAGAGTTATGCACGTGGTACCACCAAATTATGAGCAACCTCGGTAACCGTTTACCGACGTCCTCACCCGCGACTCCCCCTTAAGGGCGCCGAGCCGTCGGGTTTCCCCTTCTTTTCTGCCTACTTCAATCTGCGCTCCAGTCTAATCGCGCCTGGCGCACTCGTTTGGGGAGGCCCAGCTATTCGGTCCGCTTATTCAATCGCGGTTCCGGTTGATCCTATTCGTTATTTTGATCTCGAATAGGGAAGGGGTAGAACACTCGTTTGGGAGTTTTCTATACATCCATGCCGTTAGTCAATCGCGGCTCCGGGCATCCAACCCGTTCTTATCTCCAATCCGATTCTCTAATGCGGATACGGAGGCTGGTAAAACACTCACTTTTTTAGAATGTCTATGTTTTTTCCGGTCTACTATTTAATCTCAGTCCGGTTGTCCTATCCGTTATCTAATACGTATAGAATTAGGTAGAACGCTCGTTTTGGAGGTCCTAGGTTAGGGGTCCGCTTACTTAATTGCGGAAAGGAGGGGTAATCGATACGCTGCCTATACGCGTCTAGGTCTCGAAACCTTACGGAGTCTAGTCTAAAAGCGGAGCTTTATGCCCTCGGGGAGTGCGTTTAGCACGCTGCCGGTACGCCTAGAGCTGAAAAACTATTTTAGGAATCGGTCACGGAACCTTACGGAGTCTAGTCTATAAGCGGAGCTTTATGCCCTCGGGGAGTGCGTTTAGCACTCTGCCGGTACGCCTAGATCTAAAAACTCTATTTTAGGAACCGGATTATAACCTGGTCGGGGATGGGTCAGAGTATGGAACACGCCGCCTCATGCACAGTTACGCGTCTAGGTTTCCCGAACCTACTTGGCCCTCCGCGGGCTTATTATCTCATACACAATTATGCCAATAGTCGTTGACGGGGTCCGACACTCGTATTAGATATGACACTCGTATCAGAAGGTATTATTTTAACAGTACATTAACATTACAATTTATGCACAGTTTACCATTACCTGGACCACTGCCCCACTATGTTTCATGAGCCACTACGCAGATTTGAACACGTCTGTCAACAGGTTCTGCTTACCTCTCAGTTGTGTGATCACAGGGACAGTGGACTCAGGTTGGTGGCGTCACCGGCGCAGGCGCCCGCCGTTGTGTCGGTTCTCCCGCAGTTGTTAAAAATCACGTCGCGGGGTCACCATTCTGTTGGGAGAAAAATACGGCCTAAGCTAGGCTAACAACGGCGCGGGCCCTTTAAGGGTTCAGATCAAAAATAGGAGCAAATAAAGAGATGTAAACTGAATTAAACTGAGTATATTTATTCTTAATCAAAAGCTAATCAATGTCAACGGGTAAAGGCAATCAATAACAAATACAGCGCTGGTGTCACAAAGAGCTTCGCCTCCGGGGAAGTTCTGCTGATTGTGAGCCCTGAGTCTCAGGTCCCTTGGGGCTATATAGATTAAAGGGCAGGTTCGGCCAGGGGGATGACATCATGAGCGGATACATGGATACTTTTTGGCTCAAAAAGGGCAAGTTCTAGTTTGAAGTTAGATAGCAGGGCATCTTTAATTGGCTTCCCCCGTCTTTCATGGGGAGGCTGAGTCGCAGTGCCCATTTTGACCGGGCCTCCCCCGCCTAAGATGTGCGAGGTTTGGGCCGCGTGACATCACCAAGCGCTCTGATTAACATGGCTCTCAGTCTCAGGCAGTAGCGCTTATCACCTGCTACTCCCCTGGACATTTTTGTTACATCTGGGTGCGCAAGGGATTCTCTGTGAGGGGAGGGGAGCCTATAAACAATGATCACTATGTCTGGTTTTGGACTGGCTCACATGTGGGGGAAGGGTGAAGTATTCATAAACAATGTGAATGTCTATCGTGACCCTGCTATTCTAGCTCTAAGTAACCGTTTGGGCCTTTTACTATTGTGGGATACCGTTTGGGCCTTTTAGCATAGCGTTCTTAATATATAGCATAGCATTCTTAATATTTCAATAATTGCAGGGTCTAATCTCTGTTTTTTCCTTAGTTCCTCTTCAGAAAATGAGGGTACAAAAGGGAACCCCTCCACCTGCTCTTCCTGAAAACAGTCTGGAATGGCTGTGGGCTGGTGAGAAAGGGATTCAACTAGGGTCAACCCAGGGCTGGAGCTTTCAGCCTTCGCACCTCCAACACTGGTGACCATGTGCCGATCACATATAGCCTGAATCACCTCTTGAGGGACAGTGTGTGGTGCATCAGCATCACTCAGATGGTACAAAGCAAATTGCCGGATTCTCTCACTTTCTTTTTGTGATACAGGGTCATCCTCTGGTGGGCCATGAGAACGGCGGGACAAGGCGTCAGCGTCTAAGTTTCGCTTGCCAGCTCTGTACTGAAGTCGGAAGGAGAAAGTCGACAGGCTGGACAGCCACCGGTAACCTGTTGCGTCAAGCTTGGCCGAGGTTAAAAGGTAGGTCAACGGGTTACTATCGGTAACCACTGTGAAGTCCGTGCCATAAAGATAGTCCGAAAATTTTTCTGTAACCGCCCACTTTAGGGCCAGAAATTCGAGTTTATGGGCAGGGTACTTCCGTTCGCTTTTTGAGAGCCCTCGGCTAGCAAACGCTATAACTCTCGGCTGGCCATCCTGAACCTGGTACAGTGCAGCCCCCACGCCGAGGGTGCTGGCATCTGTATGTAGGACATACGGAAGCTGGGGGTCTGCGAAACCCAACACCGGAGCTGACGTCAACTTCTGGATTATCAGGTTGAATGCTTCCTGACACTGGAGTGTCCATCTTTGATGAAAAGGCTCTTTTGGGTTGTAATATTCTCGGTCTGGAACTTTCTTAGGTTTTTTGTTTCCCTTCCTAAGGGGTGGATAACCGGAGGTTAACTCGGTTAGGGGCTTGATGACATGGGAATACCCCTGAATGAACCGTCTGTAATACCCTGCGAAACCTAAAAAGGATTGAAGTTCCTTTAGGTTGGTGGGGACAGGCCAGGTCGTGAGGGCCTTTACCTTCTCCGGGTCTGTCTCTACACCCTTTTCAGAAACCACATGACCGAGATATTTGACAGAGGTCTGAAAAAATTTACACTTCCCTGGCGCTAACTTCAACCCGTATTCCTTCAGCCGCTGTAACACACGCTTCAGGCGCTGTTCGTGCTCCTCCAGGGAAGATGAAAAAATAATCAGGTCGTCAATGAACACTAAAACCTCTTTGAGGTTCATCTCTCCAACACACTTCTCCATCAATCGTTGGAATGTTGATGGCGCGTTTGTAATACCCTGGGGCATTCTATTGAACTCCCAAAATCCTAGAGGGCAAACAAACGCTGTCTTCTGCTTGTCTGATTCTTCCATTTCGATCTGATAGTACCCTGATTTAAGGTCCAGAACGGAGAACCACTTCGACCCAGCCAGAGCAGAGAAGGCGTCTTCGAGCTTCGGGAGAGCATAAGCATCTTTAATTGTCTGAAGGTTTAACTTCCTGAAGTCTATACAAAGACGAACAGAACCATCCTTCTTCCTGACAACGACAATAGGAGATGCGAACGGGGACTCAGACTCTCGAATAACCCCTGAATCAAGGAGCTCTTGTAGGTGTTTTCTCACTGCATCTACATCATGGGGGTGTATCGGACGTGGTCTGAACTTGAAAGGTGTTTCATCACTGAGTTTGATACGGTGTTTGACCTTGTCTGTATGTCCAAAATCCAGGTCGTGATGGGAGAAAACGTCTGGCATGGAGTTCAACATGTTTGTTGCCCGCTCTCTCCACTCCGGGGGTAAAAGCGAGTCTCCAAATTCAAAACTCAGATTTGTCGTCTGAGGGGACTCCGTTTGCATGTCAGGGGGGTTTGGTTCCTTTACTGTTTGTTCTTTGTGTAACACTCTCACAACAGCATTAACATCTGCCAATATTGTCTTGGACGGAATTGTAATGTCATGTTCTGTTTCATTTTTCAAAACAACAGGTAAGTGGCAAGGTTGTTTCGTTGGCAAGCTGACCAAGCTAGCTGTGACCAGGAGGCCGCTGGGTAAGGAAGAGGCTGATGGTTGTTCAATAATGACATACTTGTCAGAATGAGCACTCGATACATCAGCCATGCCTTTGAGGATGACTGTCTGTCCGGCTGGAACAACCTCAGGTGTCTTTCCAACCATCTTCGCCCAGCCAAGGCTACTACTGGTGGACCTTTTCTGACGCAGTTGGAGGATTTTGAGGACGGCCCTATAGCCATAAGGCAATGGCTGAAAGGTGGAGAGATTTGGGTCACCTTGAAGGTCAGCATACAGGGCGTCCAGAGTATTGGTGCCAACAAGTACCTGTTCATGGACAGCAGATCGGAGGTGGGGGATAACCAACGCCAAAGTGTGGACTTCGATGTCACTCCCTACGAAGTCTTTAGGAAATGTAACAGAGAGCTCAATGTATCCTAAGTAGGGGACTAATTGGCCGTTGGCACCCTCAACGTCAAGTAGATCGCCTAATGGATGGATGGTCAGATCTGGCAGGTGCTGCTCATAAAAAGACTGGGGCACTGTGGTCACCTGCGAACCTGTATCTAAAAGACAACTAGTGTCTTTTCCTGCAATAATTACCTGAGCGGTGGTTTTAGTTCCCACTAGGCCACGAGGAAGTGTACTGAGCTTCCTCTTATTTTGAGCTCTCGTCCAGGCAGTTTTCTCAACTGTGGGACTGGATTGGCCAGATGTCACTCCCATATGTCCCTCTATGGGAGCGGATATTAGTTTAAATGTGCCTGATTGCCAAGGGAATTAGAGGACTCCCATGCAGCCTGCCTTTCTCTGAGCTGTTTTTTCTTTGCTGCAACGAGGGAAGGGTTTGGCTCATTGTCACAAGCCGAGACTATATGACCATCCTCCCCACATTGGAAACAGTACCAAGGGCGTGGCCTGCTGCTCATTTTGACAGAGGGGCTCTGCTGACTTGTTCCTTTCTTTGTCATGAGGTAAGCATCGGCTTTGGCACTGGAGGCAAGGGACTTTGCTTTCTGTTTAGGTTGTTTCTGTTTTTGACTCTCACCCGTCATGCCGTTAAGTTGGGCGCTAATGTATGCTATTTGTTTTTTGAGCATCTCGACTTCAGTGCAGTGATCAGAATCAGTTGTGGCATGTGCCGTTTGTAGATGAGACATGACACGCTGTTTGCTGGCACTATAAGCAGGCTTGGTGCCTCCCAGATGTTGCTTCATACGACTCATTTTCGCCGCCTGTTTATCCTCTTCTGTCCTTAATAGCAGTAACAGTTCTGCAAAGGATGGAGGATTCCTCTTCCTTTGTTCAAGCTGAAGGTCGACTATTAAGTTATTCTCCCAGCAACCGCGGCAGAACTGCTTTAAGAGTTGCTGGTCAATGTCGTGAGAGGACACACCACCACGTCTCATAGTTGTGCTCAGTGCCACATGCAACCTCTGCAAAAAAACAGATGGCTTCTCCCCATCATTTTGAAGCGTACTCATGAATCTGGCATACAGTTCATCACCATCTTCAACTGCTCCATAGGCAGAGTCCAGTAGCTCAAGATAGGCCGAAGGTTTAGCCTGTGGGCCGAGATGCTTAGTCATCTCAGAAGCAGGAGGGAGGAGACTGTCAAGGATGCGATGTGTGCAGTGTGAGTCGGAAACTGAGGGATCCTTCATGAGGACTTCAACACTGGTACGCCACGTGTCGTAATCCGCTTCGTTATTAGGACGCGGACATTTCCCTGAGAAAGCTCGAAGCCTACCTGGCGTAGAAAGGTGGGCTGGGCTTTCACTGTTGCGGACAACGTGTTCAATCACCACTCGTTGAATACTTGGGGGATTCACGTCGATGGTGGACTGGGTCGTGCCACCAGTGACAACTGGAGGAGTCGGCGACAAGGTTAACTCGGTCAGGTTTTTTGTGTGGATCGAAGGGGTATGAGGCTGAACCTCATCGTGAGAAGGTTTCCTACGTGCAAGATCAGAAGGGTCGACGAAAGAAGGGCATGGAGAGGATGAGACATTTTCCTGGTCAGATGGTTCCCTTTGGGAGAGTGGGCTCTGCTTAGGTGAGGGTTCTGGGTGAGGCTGAGGAGGAGAGGCCGGTGTGCTAGCTGTAGACAAAGCAAGATGTGCCAGCTCTTCTTTCAGCATCTGCTCTAAAGAGATTCCACTCACCTTGGCAATGTCATGCAGTTGTTCCATGTATGTTTTGGTAGCCTTGAATCGGGCATCTAGTGTGTAAACGCTTGCCAAGCTCTTCACTTCATACACAGTGCTGGTCTGGGTGGGGCTTTGAAGCTTAAGGGGCAACAGGGGCTCTAAGGCTTCCATAGCAGTGCCATGTGTGAATTCCACAATGATGTGTCCGTGGACATCTGATTTGGGATCATCTATGCGAATAAAACGTTTGATGGAACCATATCTCTGAAGGTAAGTGGATACTTCATCATCACTATCTGTCTCAGTTAACCCACTAACCACTACCGCACAGGGGATTTCAACTGATTCCTGCATTACTATTTCCATTTTGCCGTGTCTAAATTTTTTATTTTACAATTACACACTCAACAGGGCTCTCCTGGCTGGCTCGCCAAAACTGTCACCCCTATTACGATGTTATAATTAGAGCACAGGTAAGTAATAGTCAATGCTAAGAGATGGACCAGTAACAGAAGACTATAAGCTAGTGAGAGCCCTTGTTGTGTAATCAAAAGACACAGGCAATGGGTTGAGTTTTTTTTTATTTTGTGTTGAGTTTTTTATATATTTTGTGTGGCCACTGATTATTATTAACCCATAACACAATGAAAAGACAACAAGTTGTTTCAAGGCATTCAATGAAAAATAACAAACTAAAATAATAAAGCCGGCAAAAATAAAACCCCTTTTTGTGTCCCAAAGTTACCGTTGGGGCCCTTGTTTCTTCGGATCCGTGTCAAGTGTCAGTGTATCAGTGTATGTTTGTTCTGTCCTACCACACAGTCCGTGAGGAAGGGAGAATGAATGAATCCTTCACCACTCTGAGTTCAGAATCAGTAGTTCCGATATGGCTCGCCACCCAGCTCACGCTGGGAATCTACGGATCTGGGATCTGGAAACAATCTCCGAATCTCTGGACACTGGACACGTCATCGAGTGATGTCACAAGGAAAAAAAACCTGACCTACAAAGAGGTCACAGAAGATCCAAATAGCATGTTGATTATCACCAATCAATAATACCAAATCATGCTTTCAAAAGGTTCAGTTGTACAACATAAATCTTCAGTTCAAATATTAATCTACAGTTGTGAAACTATAAATACATTCAAAATGCATTTTATAATTATATTCAAGTATTCTAACCACATTAATAACTGTTTCAAGACCTCAAACAGTCGTAGTTACATTAGTAACACAGAAAATATCATTTTACAAAAACAAAAAAGTATTGCTATCAACATAGGTAGTGAACAACAGCTTAGCAAATGAGCTAGGAGGCTATGCTTCAGTCAATGGCCATTAGCATCACAACACACAGTCTATGGCGGCTATAGCACCGTTAGCACCATTAGTTTTTTTTCCATGGCTATCTGCGCAGATTAACGCGACTTTTAGTTGCTTTACACACAACCAAACAGGTTACACATGAATATAAGATGCATTTCAGGTTAACCGAACAGGTTAAGGGGTATTTTCACTCACCGAGTGATCAAGCTACGAGCACCGTTTACCCTCGCCAGGTCGGCGGAAATCATCCAGTCTCACGGCGCTCTACAAAGTTTAAATGTTAACAGTATACCGGTCAACCAGTGCTTAACATCATCAAGAATCACTACAGCTCGGTTTGGAACATTATTTTCATGTCTTACCCCGTGGATGGCAATAAGTCTACTCTCGGTTTGGATCAGATGGTACACGAGGCAGCAGAGGTAAACGTGACCACAGAACCGGAAGAGAAGACCGGACGCGACGCTACGGGGTTGATCACCTGAGCTCACAGGGGTTCCCTAATTGGCTCGTTCTACGCAACAAATTAATGTCACTTTATGGCCTGGGCTACACATGGTAGGTGGAGAGACCCATGGGGGACCCGAGGACTGTCAACAAATCAAGATCAAGATCAATAAACACTGTTAATTGTACAGAATAGTATAGTAGTAAGTTGTGTAAATAGTGTATATAGTATAAGTATAATGTATTATGTCAATGTAGTAGTATAAGTAGTGTAGGAGTATAAGTAGTGTAAGTTATTGTTCTGATATATTGTATGCTTTAATTTTATACTTTTATTAATTATGTTTTATTGTATTCAAGTGTTTTATTTTGTCATAATTAGTAATTAATACATAATATATTTATTGTGTCAACATAAATATGGTTTAATTTGCAACTAATGATTGGTCTCTCTGCTCTGCGAGCGGACGCTGTAGACTCTGCTCGTCTCTTACCACCGCGAACGGGTTTATGAGAACCCAGATCGTTTCACACAGACGCGGGAGGGAACCTTTTGCGTCAATGTCAGACGTCTAGGGGCGTGACAAATCGTCGGTATATTACGAGTTGGGATGAGAACGGGCTGCCTATTAACATGAACCGCTCTGCCGAAGGAGCCGCACATCCACACGCACCGGACACCAGAATACAAACAAACATGTTTTCCATTTGATTGCTTTTAAATAAAGTTGTGTGCAGTTATACGGTAAATACGATTATTAAAAGTGTTCAATGTCTCCTTCCTGGTCCAGAACCGCTTGGTCCATGCCGTTAATAGGCGGCCCGCTTCGTGCGTGTGCTTGTAAACATGATATTTAAGCTGATTATTACAGTATTGTATTGTCTCTGAAATTTAAAAAAAAAAAAAAAAAAGGCTTGGATCGTACAACACCGGGTGCCCCGCCACAGCCGCCATTAACTTTTCAGTCGACATTTTGATGTACAGTAGGAACCAACAAAGTACAGTAGGAACCAAAGTGCCGGTGTTCCCTGGGACCCACGCAAGCGGAGAGCGTCTACATTCTGATTGGCTGTCAGTGTTTTACCGCTGAAACACGTCATAGTCATTTGCAAAAAGTTAAACCGTCTTCAACTTTTTTTGGTCGCTCTGGTCGCTCAACTTTTGCCGCTGGTAGCGTTGGTTGTGACGCTTTGGTCGCTCTTGCCCATAGAAAGTGAATGACTTCCGGCGATTTGGTCACTCAATTCATAGACATACATAGACGCCTCATGACGTGCTGGAACGTAACCCAGCGTCGCCGCCATATTGATTGGGTCTCCTCACTCTAGTCTAGCATAGGAGTTAACGGGAGAGCAAGCTATGCAGTATTTTGTGCAGCTTACGGCGCAGTATTGACACCAGATCCCGTGGGATTACCTTTCACAAGTAAGATTGAACAATAATTCTTATTATTTAAAAAAATAAAATAAAATAATTAATTCGTCCTGTATCATAAATAAATCTCTGCCATTTGTAACAAACCAAACCGTGTGAAAATCTGGTAAAAATTCGGGGAGTTATGCTTATTATTGTAGTTGAGGATACACCTTCCTCCATAGAAATGAATGCACTGGGGATGCACTGGGGACCCATCCAAGATGGCGGCCGCGCTGCTACGTCAGCTCTAACGGGCAGCGTCAGTCTATGAGGCGTCTATGTATATATGTCTATGCTCAATTCGCTTCTGATGTGAACGCACAGTAACCCACTCTAATCTCACCGGACAACACCGAAGGCGACCCGAGATCCTCACCGACGGCGTTGGCGGCGAGCGCGAAGGTGGAGGAGTGTACGGATGATGATGTCACAGCGCGTCTCCCGCCGTCGTCTCGTTTTTTTTATCGGGATCCTCCATGCTTGTTTTGTTGTGAGGGGGCGGCAGGTGAGGGAATGAGGCGTCTTTGCACACGGCACGTTCGGAAGGACAGAGTGGGAGGGGTCGCGGTCGCGCTCACAGTCTCCAAGGCAACCACAGACGCTTTTAATGCATATATCGATATAAACGATATTGTCAAATCTTGTATCCCCTTGGAAATTATATCGATATATCGTACATAGCCGATATATCCTGCAGCCCTACCTCCAGGGCTGCATCCTCGGTGTCTGATGAAGCGTCGACCAGGTTACGGCTGTCGACGTCTGGATCCAGCTAGTGTCCAGCGGAATGGTAGGACTTGAGCCTGTCATGGTGGACTACTTTGGTCTTTGCTCTCGGACTCTTTTTGATCCGGTAGACCAAGTCGTCCAGCAGTCCCACAACGAAATAGTGGCCCTCGTAAGAAGGTAAGAACTTCCGTACCTTGTTTTTCAACATCTTGGTGCCTTTTATCAGGTACCAAACTGCATCACCAACTTTGTGTTGGACCTGACAGATGTTTTTGTCGTACTGTCGTTTGGCCCGTTCAAAAGATTTTCCCAGCACCTCCCATGCCAGCTGTTGTGAGAGCTCCAGTCGTTCTCTGAGCTGCTGGACATACTGTGGATGTGTGCTCAAGTTGTCAGTATCCGATTGGCTCAGTTATCTCTCTTCCAAAGAGCATCGTGTTGGGTGTGAGGCCTGTGGAGCTGTGTTTGGTTGATAGGCCATCACTGCATACGGAATCATGACATCCCAGTGCCAGTGGCAACGCTTGGCAGCGGTGGCCAATATTTTCTGTGGGGTGGCATTAAAGAGCTCCACTTGGCCGTCGGACTGAGGATGAAACGGTGTTGTTCGTGTCTTGTTAATCCCCAGCAGTGCACACATCTCCTGGAACACGGCTGAGTCAAAGTGGGTGCCCTGGTCACTGTGCAGGCATTGTGGGGCTCCATATCTACACACCCACTCGGAGGCAAACTTCTCTGCCACTGCCACTGCTTGCTCATTGGGGACAGGGTAGGCCTCCTGCTCAAGGTTTATTTTCCTCTCTGCCTCTCTGTCTGTGGTGAGAGAGAAAGATTCGAGTGCAAAATACACAATCAAATACCTGAAACATGCACAACATAACATCTCTAAGACTGTTGTGTTTCGGTACATTAGGATATTTTTTAGTCAAAATGTCAAGTATCAAAATGTATTTCTTCATCCTCTGTAAGGAAGCTCAGCTTGAGCATCAACAGTGGTAACAGTAAGAATAATGACCATCTGAATCTGACACACACACACACACACACACTAGGGCTGCAACGATTCATCGAGTTACTCGATTAACTCGATTCAGAAAATTCCTCGAGGCAAAACATCTGCCTCGAAGCCTCGTTAAATTCCTATGACGCGCCTATGTGCAGGGAGCGCGTCATACACGTCATTCATTCTGAATGTAGTTGGCGCGATGGCGGAAAATCCGAGTCAGAATGTCCGTAAACGACAGAGAGTATCGAAAGTTTGGGATCATTACATATTGAAGGAGGAAGAGAACAAGGTGCAGTGTGTCTACTGCAAAGCAGATCTGGCTTACCACTGCAGTACGACGTCAATGATTCAACATCTGAATCGAAAACATCCACATGCTGTTTCACCAAGAGTCGCTGAAACAAGGTAACGTAGCCGCCCTAAACCTTTACATTGATGTTTAATATTTGACTAGATATGATGTTTAGCTTTGATGTTTTTAAGTAGCAATTCTAAAACGGATAGTTTCGGTCCTTGATTGTGATTGATTGAATCGTGTAACGCGTTAGACGCATAGATTTAAACGAAAGCGTCTCGTTGTTGCATGGCAACCATTCATATGGAGGGAATATATTTCTTGGCGGAAGAATGATTATCTATGAATCCAACGTTACTTTTCGTTGCTGTGCCTTTGTTTCATGAAATCTTGCTAGATCGACGTAGTAACCGTTTTAGAAAAAGCAATAAGCCACTCGTGCTTTATAGCCTACTGTATACTCAAACAGCTAAGGGGGTTTTAGGCACTCCGCTAGTCCGCTTCGCGCGACGTGCACTAACAACGCCCCCCCCCCCCCCCCCCCTTAGCTGTTCGATTATACAGTTTAAAGCACGGCCTCTCGGGGCTTATTGCTTAGACGTATTCACGTTCAATTGCAAGAGAGTATAGCCTAAAAAAAGAAACCCTTCTTCACACACACACACACACACACACACACACACACACACACACACAGGTTGTTACAATGGGTTAGTAGCCTAATGGTAAAGGTGTAGAAATCTACATAAAGCAGATATTTACTTTCAGGTCATGGCTAGATTACAGCATGCAACTTTTTGTGCATATTAATAAATTCAATTTATTCAATTTATTTATTTTTTATTTATATTTATACAGCACTTCCCAAAGGAGCATGGACAGTTTTGTTCGACCAGCGCAATCATGCACAGTTCAAGAGGCTACCATTTTTACAGAGAGTATTTTGAACATGATTGTGACTGACATGAGGCCACTGTCCATGGTGGAGGACAAAGGATTCAGAGATATGATCTCTACCTTCAATTCAAAATACAATATGCCATCAAGGACATATTTCACCCAATTGATGGAGAAGAAACACCAAGAAATCAAGGAGAAATTGAAAGTGGTCCTAAAGGAAACCGAGTGTGTTGCCCTGACAACAGATATTTGGACCAGTGTGGCAACAGAGGCCTACCTCGGGGTGACATGCCACTTCTTGGGGGAAGATTGGGAGATGAAGTCCCTCTCCCTAACCACAATGCCCCTAGAAGAGAGACACACTGCAGCTAACATTGCAGACTGGCTAGAGGAGACAACTGCCAAATTTCAGATTCCATTTGAAAAAGTAAAGGCAGTTGTTCATGACAATGGGGCCAATGTGGTGGCAGCAGCAAGAATTCTTAGAGAGAGGCATGGGTGGGCTTCTGTGAGATGTGCAGGGCATACTTTAAATTTAGTTGTGCAGAGCACACTCAAAAACAATAAAACAATTGCTAGTTGTGTGGGTTCTGCTAGGTGCCTAGTGGAACACTTCAAAAAGAGTGAACTGGCCTGCACTAAGCTCAAAGAAAAACAACAGCACCAGAAAGCCACCACTGATGTTGATACAGGATGTCAGTACCCGGTGGAACAGCACATATCACATGCTATCAAGACTCCTGGAACAGCGATGGCCCGTGATTGCAGCTCTCTCTGATCCAGCAGTCAATCCGAGAGGCAAACACCACTACCTGGATCTAAAGCCAGAGCAGTGGAACATCAGTGAGGAGTTGACACAGGTCCTTGGGCCATTTGAAGGAGCTACAGAGTTTCTTAGTGGAGAACAATACGTCACCCTCTCTGCCCTTCCACAGCTGGTCCAAAACCTTAAAAAGTCCACACTGACTGCAGAACTTGAAACTGCACCAGTGAAGGCATTTCAGGCTTCTGCTGCAGAGCAGATCACAGAGAGGTGGCAAGAGCTGTATGAATTTCTACCTGATACTCCCAACCCTTTCCTTCTGGCTGCTGCTTTGGACCCCAGGTTTAGAAAACTGAAGTTCTTGCCTACTGAAGAGGTGCTTAAGGTCCAAACTAGTGTTCAATCAATGGCACTAGCTGCCAAAAAGGACTCAAAACAGACACATGTAAGGGTAGAGGAAGCCACTGCCACCACATCAGCTACACACACTACAGGTGGATCACATCGGAGAAGTATTCTGGGATCATCATCAGAGGATGAAGATGAAGCAGAGGATGAGCAGATGAGCAGAACGGTGCAGAAGGAGGTCTTGGACTATTTTGGTGAGCAGCCTATTTCCAAGAAGGAGAATCCACTGCCATGGTGGAGAATAAATCAAGCAAGATATCCAACCTTGGCACAGCTGGCAAAGTCTTTCTTGGGGATCCCAGCAACATCAACACCCTCAGGGCGCTTGTTCTCTGCTGCTGGGAACATTGCCTCAAAACGTAGGGCAAGCCTAAGTGCTGAGCATGTGGATATGTTGACGTTTCTCCATTGCAACTATAAGTTGTTGTAGAATCTGATCTCTCTCACACACACACACACACACACACACACACTCCACTCTCTCTTCCTCATTTAGGTATATTTTGATGTTTGTTTTGAGATTACAGCTGAAAAAGTATTATTTATAATTTATTTATTTTATTTTATTTATAATTGTTTTATTTACATTTATTTTTATAAATTGTACACATTGTGTACCTGTTTGGCTTGATATGTTATATTCATTCATTGTTCTCTCTCAGGTGAGTAATTTGCAGGCCAACCAAGGCCAAATGGCCTTTACTGTTTAAGTTTGTATTAAATGTTAACAATGTTTTATCCAAGTTGATTTAGAATCCTCTCTCTCTCTCTCTCTCTCTCTCAGGTACATTTTGATGTTTGTTTTGAGATTACAGCTGAAAAAGTCTTATTTATAATTTATTTATTTTATTTATAATTGTTTTATTTACATTTATTTTTATAAATTGTACACATTGTGTACCTGTTTGGCTTGATATGTTATATATTCATTATATTCATTGTTCTCAGGTGAGTAATTTGCAGGCCAACCAAGGCCAAATGGCCTTTACTGTTTAAGTTTGTATTAGCCTAAATGTTAATGTTTTATCCAAGTTGATTTAACTATTGTTGTTAAATTCTCACTGACTGGCACTTAATAAATGGGCTTAGTTTTAGAGCCAAATTTTGGAGTTGGAATGAATACCTCTGTTTATTTTTTTTAGAAATGCTTGATCATTTTACAGCCACATCATTTTCGTTATGCATTATTTGTTTTGGTTGTTTAAAAACGCAATTTTTTGTTATCCGATTCCTCGATTAATCGATCGATAAAGTGCTAAATTAATCGATTACAAAAAGAATCGATAGCTGCAGCCCTAACACACACACATTCAAATATGACCTTGATGGTATGTCCTGCGTCCCCCAGGTCACCATAGTGACCCAGTAGAAGAACATGGAGGGGGACACTCCCGTGGGACAGAGAGACAAGCTTACGGTCCTAGAAAACAGGGCACAGCCTACGTTTTGTGTCCTCTGCTAAGACTTCACTTTCCAAAGGCTAATCTATAGGCTACTTGCTCAACACTTGCTTTGCTCGATTCTGAGTAAGATGACAAAAGCATAATCAAAGCCAACAACAGGACCTTAACCTACATAGTCGGTACACTGTTAACATGTCATTGACTGTTTAAATTAGGCTATGATCATCGTTGATATTGTCCAAAAGCAGTGTTGTGTGTTACAGTAACGTAACTACTTTTTCGGGTAAAAAGTAGTGTAACGCGTTACTACTGAAAATATGGTAATGAAACGTAGTTCCTTTTTCAGTTGGGCAGAACGTTACTTTTCAGACAGACAGATTTGACAGCGACACTGCCTCCGCTGCGCGCTTGCGCAGTAGTCGCAGGCGCTCATTCCACACACAGTGAGGCTGGTACTAGCATGCAGAGAGCAGACAGTCATCATGGCAAGCGCAGCGGAGCAACCATCGGTAACATTTGAGGGATGGAGGTATTCACATTATTTCAAACTGATTGAAAATAAGGGGAAGAATTTGAGTGTGAGGTGTACACTGTGCATTGGCCAGAAACTTTTGTCCACTGCTGTAAACTCAACAGCCAACCTCACCAAGCATTTGAAAGCAAAACATGCTAATATGAAGCTTGTAGCTCAAGATCCCCGGGGAAATGATATGTCGAGTCCAAGCCCACATAAGCAGCTAAAACTTCATTTTCACCGGGTATCTAAACAAGAGTTGGACAAACTTGTTGCTTCGTTCATCGTCGAAGAAATGTTGCCCATCAACACGGTCGAATCTCCCACATTCAGAAAGATACTGGGCAAGATACCGGTAACAGGAGACAAGCGCCCACCATGGCCAGATTGTAAAACTTTCATGGGCTATCTGGATGAATGTTATCAGAAAATGGAGAGAGAATTAAAGAAAACGTTCGAGAGTTTGGAGTACGTGTCAACCACTGCGGATATATGGAGTAGCCATAACCAAAGCTTTTTGGGAATCACTGTGCACTGGATCAATCCACGCAACTTGAATCGTGAGAAAGCTGCCATCGCATGCAAAAGAATGAAGGGCAGGTATACATATGATGCTGTCGGCTTTGAAATGGAACTGATTCACTCAGCGTTTGGCTTTCACGCAGGATCACCGCCACCGTTACAGACAACGGGGCTAATTTTGTTAAAGCTTTTAAGATGTATGCACCCTCTGAGCCTGACGAGGAGGAACATGGCGAGGATGTAGAGCAAGGTGTAGTTTTCACGGATGTGGAAGAGTTGCTTGGGACCACAGAAGGACAGTTTTCTCTTCCGCCGCATTTCAGGTGTGCTTCGCATACGCTCAATTTGATCTTGTGCAATGACATTGACAAATGGCTGTCATCCAACAGTGACTCACAATGTGTGTACAGGAGTGCAACGGCGAAGTGCGCTGCTCTTTGGACAAAGGCAAGCCGTTCTACCTTGGCCTCTGAGATTGTCGATGAAATCTGTGGGGAAAAAAAATGATTGTGCCAACATCAACAAGGTGGAATTCCTTCTACGATGCCTTGTCCCGTATCAGTGACATCCCGGCCCAAGATTTGAATACGCTTTGTACTAGACTGGACATCAGAGCCCCGACAGAGCGCGAACATCTATTCCTAAAGGAATACTGCAGTGTTTTGGAACCCCTGACAATAGTACTGGACATATTGCAAGGAGACAGCTACTATGGTGCTCTTCTACCAACCCTGGAGACCCTGATGTCCAGGACACTGGCACTCCAAAATGGACTGTCGAGGATGACAGCAGATCTACCGGGTGTGATTGTACAGGTAAGACAATTTATATAATACATAAATGTGTAGGCTATGGCATAAATATAAATATAAATAGGCATATAAATGTATATGCTATGGTTGTGCCGATGGACGATGTCCTCGTCCATCGTGATGGCTGACTGACATCACGATGGAGAGCCACCATCGTGATGCCACGCCCCCCTCGCCCGACACACACTAATCCTATAGTCTCTTCTATAGTTATTACCTAAAAACTTTGCAGGGATTGCTCTGTAAATAAATTGAAAATATAACTAATGGTCCATATAAAGTGCTGTAAGTTAACTAGGGCTGCCCCCTAATTGTCGACGGAGGCTTAGTCGAATACGTTTTCATTAGTTGAGCAAAAAGTAAAACATAAAAATAAGAAGGCATGAGCATCGCAACCGAATACATCCGTGGGTAACACTTTACAATAAGGTACGCAAAACGTGGGTAGTTACTGAGGAACGAATGGGTAACGAATGAGTAACGAATGATGAACGACCAGGGCCCTAACAGGGCCCTAAGTGACAGTTACTCAGTAACTACTGAGGCGTTACTGGTAAACAGACTAGGGGACTACTGTATTCGTTACTGAGTAACTGTCACTTAGGGCGCAGTTAGGGCCCCAGTTAGAGCCCTGGTTGTTCATCATTCGTTACTCAGTAACGAATACAGTAGTCCCCTAGTCTGTTTACCAGTAACGCCTCAGTAGTTACTGAGTGAAATACAACACTGCCACACCGGCTGTTCAGCCTGGGAGGTCTTGTGCTAACACCCAGAAGAAACAGACTTTCAGATAAACGTTTTGAAAGACTGCTCCTGATGAGGTATAATCACACATTCTGTGCTGATGTGGAATAGGTTACTGCCACCTATGCTATACACACATAGCTCAAGCCTATGCCTAATATCCTCTTTTCTATCTGCCAAGAAGATCTGTGAAGAAGGGCCAGCATATTCAGTGAACATAGCCTGTTAATTCTGAGGCTAGTCATGCTTTCAGTTGTGCTTGATTTTATTTTGGCTAAAATGTATTTGCCTCCAAGCTGTATTAGCCATTTTATTTTATATAACATCAAGCCATTTTGAAGTTATTCTTTTCTGTTACATTAAGATGAGGCATGTTTTGTTGAGCCATTTTGAGGTTTTCATCTGTTGTCCTAGCCTTGACAATTTGCACTATAGCTTTGCACCAATTTCAGTGTAACCTCTGTAAGAGTTATGTATTTGTGTTTTGTGTTCACCTACATCGAGGCTATGCTATTTGGTATTATTGTTTGTATTGTTGTTTACTTCAGTGTTTACTGCTCTGTGGTATTTTTTATAATAAAGAGCACAAAAGAAATACCTGTTATGTCCTCCATAGTACAACTTTATGTAGGCCTATACACATTTAGGAAATGAGATAGGGTTCTGCCCAAAGTCGAGCACCAACGTAAAAAGTTACTTTCCATAGAGGGTAACTAAGTAAAGTAAGGGATTACTTTGTTTTAAAGAAGTAACGAGTAACGAGCAAACACTACTTTTTAAAAGTAACTTCCCCAACACTGTCCAAAAGTGACATGGACAGGTTCATTAATGAACAACTAAACCACGAAAGCCAAGTTCATAAGTCATAACGTTTACTCAGTTTAATAAAGATAGCCTTCTCACATTTCTTTGAATTACAAAAGATGAAATGATGTCATTTATTTGTGCTCAGTTCCCTGTATGCACGTCTCTGTGCTCAGTTCACTGTATGGACCAAACAGGCCAAGGGAGACGTGATCCCGTCGTGTGTACAGCTCACTTAGCTTGGTGGATGTGATCGCTGGTTGACAGGGCCTTCCCACAGAACCGGACGAGCTGAAGTTCCTCTCACACTGCGCTGAGGCGATGCAATCACAGGTAGCTCTGTTGTCTCCTCCTTCCTAGACTGGACCCGGCTCCACCCGCTGGCACACCCCCTCTGGACTGGACCCGGCTCCACCCTCTGGACTGGACCCGGCTCCACCCGCTGGCACACCACCCTCTCTGGACTGGACCCGGCTCCACCCGCTGGCACACCACCCTCTGGACTGGACCCGGCTCCACCCGCTGGCACACCCCTCTGGACTGGACCCGGCTCCACCCGCTGGCACACCCCCTCTGGACTGGACCCGGCTCCACCCGCTGGCACACCCCCTCTGGACTGGACCCGGCTCCACCCGCTGGCACACCCCCTCTGGACTGGACCCGGCTCCACCCGCTGGCACACCCCCTCTGGACTGGCGTAGCTGTATACTCCGCCCTCCGACCTCCACGAGCTGCGCAGTGCGGCTAAACGGCGGGAAGCTTTTTCCGAATCACCGACGGCCACAGTACCGACAGCGCACCCTCTCCTAAAGTCTCACTTTGTAGCGCAGTGCTCACAAAAATAACAATGTTCTCCACAACGATTCAATTCCTTCACTATTTCACTTGTGACTTTCAATAAGTTTGTATTCACCGGAGGGCCAACTCATGCGTATCATCACCGCCATGTCTCCCCCTTCTTACTTATCCCGCCCCTCTTCCTCATCCTCCTCGCGTCCTGATTGGCTGACAAACGAATCCATCAGATGGGCGATCTGTTTTCCACTTCTTTTAAAAGAGTGACCCACTATTTCTCCTGGGAGAATGATGCACACAATATGAACATACAGGTCCGTGTATTTTAACTACCGTTACACACAGAGGGTGAATGGCAACAGTGAGTGAAACCTGGGTTAAAATAACGTGTTATCCACTAAGCACTTGAATCAGCTGATGTAGGGCGTGTCGTGGGACACACGTCAGTGTGACAACTCTGATGACGCCGCAATCGAAAGCTGATAACGGGATCTCGCCTCGAGATCTCTCGAGAACTTGAGTCGACCAAGACACCTGACAGCATAGCAGCCACGCTCAAGACCTCTCACAAAATTGTTTTAACTTTTCGCAAACTGAGGACTGGAACAAGACCACTACTTCTACAGCCAACATGGGTGGATGTTGCTCCAGACAGGTACCATAACATCTGAATCATTACTCTTGAATATTACGCCGACCGCTAGCTCGCTTTGCTTGAGGCTGTGCGAGCGAGACCGTCGATAAAACAATGACACTTAAAAATAATATTTGATTGTACGTACATTTATGTCATTATTCCGATAATAATTGGAATTTATTCAAGTAAACCGATATTTGCCACCAGCCCCTGGACTTTATTTGAGTGCATTCTCTTGTGTTGTTCGTAAACACATTTTGCTGCCGCATTCAAATCATAACAAATAAGTATGGGAGCATTTTTAGGACAATAATCAAATGCTAATGCAATGTTGAAAATGAAAATGCAATAGCACTAATGCTTTTCATTTTTCATAATATGAACGCATTATTTGAGTCTTTTTGTGTTTTTGCATGCTACAAAGTGGACAATATTCAAATAACATCAATTTGTATTTGAATTTTCAAAACATGCCCCCGCTTTAAAGTGGACAATTTTCAAATGCAAATGAAAATCAATTTGTATTTGAATTTTCAAAAAATGCCCCCGCTTTAAAGTGGACAATATATTCAAGTGCAAATAGAGCGGTGCAGGGATGACGTATTTTTGTAGGCCTACCCGGAAGTTAGCGTCGCCCTGGGTTCCCTCGACAAAAAGCCAATGGGGTTTTTCCATTGGATTTTGCATTATTGCAGAAAAAATAAGCAAACAAAAGTTTATGATACTTTCACGTTTTATTAAGCGAGATAATAATCACCAATGAACACGACTTTTATGATTTTTGAAGCATAAATGCAATCGCCAGAAGTTTTTGAAGACACGTAAAAGCTTCAAAATTCACGAGTGGGGTATTTACTGATGTATTTTATGTAGACCAAAACGTGGCCATCTCTTAAGCTTGTGTTAACCACAGACCTTATTTCAGAAAAAAAAACATTTAAAAAAACCCATTGACTTCGAGATGAGAGAACCGGAAGTGCCAAAATGCTAACGGATTTTCGGGTTTTACTCATTCCTGCACCACTCTGAGTGGGCGGGACTTTTCATGTTCAGCCTGTCATCCAATGGGTGGAGTTTGTCCCGCCCACTCATTTGCATTTGAGTAATGTCCACTAATGAAAGTTGGATGATTGCATTATTTTTTTCCATTTAGACTGGACACAGAAAGAAACTGCATATATTCATATTCTGCATATGCTTGTGTATTCTTAATAGTTGTTTGATTTTCAAAAATCCGTCATGTGTTATAATTATTAATTTCCCCCATCAATTATACAATATTAAGTCATTCTAATGCCCCTTTCTTCTAACAGTGTACCACGGAGGAAGACGGAGGAACGCCCGACGTCAGCCCTGCCCATTCTGTGGATTTATCGGTTCCACAGAATGACCCATTGCTCTCCCTTTTCCCTTCTCTTCCTCCGTCTCCTGTCACCCCTGCTACATCCCTCTCTGTTTCTCAGTCTTCTAGTCTCTCCTCTCTTCACCTCCACTCTCTCTTCTCATCCTCTCCTCCATTTACTAATATGTCTCCTTCTCCCTCCCTTCCCTCCCCTCCCTCTCCAACAGGAATCCTGGATGTCCCAGACGGCATCCCCAACACCAGCGCCTCATCGTCCGCACCCGTCTCTTCTCCTGAAGGACAGCTATCAGGTTCATCGGACACCCAGGAATACTGGTCATGCGAGGAGACCCCAGATGACAGGTAAAGATTTATTAGGCAATCAAATGTAGCAAACAAGTAGCACAGCCGTTGGTAACGATGCCATTAGAAATTCAGTTCAGTTACCAAATGATTGAATCCATGTTTGTGACATTTCAAATAGCATTCACGCTTTCCGTGTCGTCATTTAAATATCTACTCAAACACTAGCTTGAGCTTGCGTGAATGTGTACGTTGTTTCAGCGTTCCTGCAGTAGCTGGGAGTGAGCTCCGTGAGGTGGAGACGACTGGGCCTCCTGCGAACAAAGCAGCAGGTACATTTAACAACACATCCAGTACGAAGACTTCATGTCTCAAAAACACACTATTGTCTTACCTGTCATGTTGGTCTGTTTTCACACTTCTTAGAGCCACATTGTTCTGCATCTCTGGAGCGGTATGTGGACTGGAACCAACATTTGTTGATCTGCATCAAAGAGATTCATCAGCACAACACCAGCTTAGACATTAAACAGAGATTGATGAATGAATGAATACATGTTCCTAGTATATGATCACTTTGTTCCTTATTAATGTAATGTTTTCTCTCTCTCTCCCTTTCTCTCTGCCTGTCTCTCTATATTGCAGGCAGCTGAAGAGTGCAGAGAGCAAATCTAGCTCGTGGTCCAGCAGTCTGTTGTCCGCCTACTACAGCTTTGGTAGGAGCAAGACCCAGCGAGGACAAGAGGAGAAATTGGGGTAAGAATCGAAAATTCAATTTGAGCTACTTTTTGTATTACAAAGAAATTGCAAATAAAAGCACCCTCTGTTTTGGACAGATGACTTTAAACCCTTGTTTTCCATAGTTTAGGGTGGGCTTATTCTTATAATTGTAGCGATTTCAAACCTCTAGTAGATTGTCTCTCTGTAAAATTAAAAAAAAAAAACATATTCAAACAAAAATATTCACTACAATATAAGCTGGTATATTGCTGGTATATTCCCACCCCAGGTTGCCTAACATTGGAAACAGCTGCTTCCTGAACTCGGCTCTGCAGTGTCTCTACAGTCTTCCCAGCTTCTGCGGTGACATTGCGAGGCAAGAGGCCCTCTGGAGTCCCCAAGGAACCTCACTGAAGCTGCTGAGGTCCAGTAGAGAACCAGAGACCCTTAGCCCTCACACACTAGAGTACAGCTTGGATGATTGATTGACTGACATGTTGACTGCACCTCTGGTACAATATGAAGTATACTAAATGCACTTGGTCTTCATGTGCTTTTCTCCAGGTATTTGGGGGAGCTCTATAAATCCCGGCAGGGTCAGAGCTCCTACAAAGAGAAGCGCAAACTCCTGTGGTCCATCAAGAGCAGTATGGCAGAGGTCAATGACGAGTATGAGGATTACTCTGAGCAGGTACAACTGGTGACTCCAGCATTCCTTGTCTCTTGTGTAATGCAGCGTTTGAGTAGTAAACACATTTAACTGACCTGCTGCTTTCTGACAGGACGCTCATGAGTTCCTGCTGCTCCTGTTCATGAAGATAAAGATGGAGGGCGAGACACTGCAGGGGACCTCCACATCGCCGAGCTACATTTGCCCCGTCCAGAACTTTGAGTTCAGACTGCAGTGTGTCCGCACCTGCTCCAGGTAACTCCTGACTACATTAAATTTACTTCATTGTTGGAGTACGTAATGGTACTTCATTGATATAAAACTTACGGAGTTACTCACTTTTATAATTTTACTTTTACAATCAAATAATTATGATGAGATGGTGTAATGGTTCTACTACTGTATGCTTTGTACTACTGGTTAAATGTTAAATGTTTTCTTTGTCTTTAAAAGCTGTGGCGACAAGGTTATCCAGGAGGAGGAGGTGCATAACAACTTGTCCTTGGATCTCCATCCTTTGTTGATCACCGGCCTCAAGTCCTTCTTCAAAGTCAGTGCACAGTTTTGTTGAGTACATTAGATTACGCTGGTCCATTGCTGGCTTTGGCTATGATGCTACAACTGCTAACAGTGGCTTGTTCCTCAGCCTTCAGAGCTGGAGTGCACCTGCAGGCAGTGCTCTGGTCGCCAGGCAACAGTGGTTCGGCATTTCCTCACTCTGCCCAGGTGAGCCGTGAACGTCCGTCTGTTGTCTACAGCAGCGGTTCCCAAACTTTTTTTCCTGCGCACCCCCTTCTACATCCCAACCGGGTTGGCGCACCCCCAATCCCCACTTAAAAAACAAAAAAAAACGCAACAAAGCTTTGTTTTATCGCCATATAAAGACTCATGTTTAATCATGCGCAAATAACCAGAACACGCATGACAATAACATCAACAAAGTTTCAATATAATGCTATAATCATGTTTTTTTATTGTATGGAAAAATCACTTAAAAAACAGCACTGTAATTGTGTAATATTACACCAGACCGCCATTACACCACACTTTGGGAATCCCTGGTCTACAGTGATGCTCCAACGTTGCATACTTCTCCAGGCTGTATGTGCATGTAACGCTCTGCTGGCGAACCATATTTGTCTTTCAACAGAGTGTTAGTGCTTCACATGAAGCGCTATCACAATGATGGTGCGCAGTTGAGGAAAGTGACCGATGCTGTTGGCATTCCTCCACTGCTTTCTCTGGCTTCCCTCGTTGGAGAGCAGGGTGACGCAGCTGGGATGGACACAATGAGGTACGTTGTTACGGTAGACCCTTATAGATGTACCTCAACACACATGACCATCATATGAATTATCAGATATGATACTTAATGTCTCATTGATGAGGAATGTGATTTCTTCTTGAGCAAGATGCCAAAAGGACGACCTCGTCTCAGCTCACGTCAAACCCGCTGCAAGTATGGGTAAGAAAATAATTATAGAATTTAAACTGAGTGACTTTGATCTGTCAGTTGTGAACAGGATTGTTGGTATGTTTCTCGGCACCAATAGAGCATCAGGAAAGTTCAGGAGACAGGGAGAGAGAGCACCAGGACGTGTGTGTGGTGAGAGAGATGGGGAAAGAGGGAGAGATGATGGTAGAAATACTACAGAACACAGTTGTGATTAAACAGAAAAGTTCCTGGATCTTTAGGTAGACTAGGGTAAGGGTTAGGTTCTCTGTCAAATGAATCATGTTTCTCTACAGGAGGATCACAGCAACCAGACCACCTACCGTCTGTCAGGAATCATCTCTCACCTCGGGGAGAGCATAGACACTGGTAACTGAAGGTTTTCATGTACAAAATATATATCTGTACCTGACATACATGCATAAGACGCAAGACACACAGCGCTGGGGGACACGGGACATCCCATTAAGGTAATGGGATGTCCTGTGTCCCCCCCCCCCCCCCCCCAGGTCACTACATCAGTGACATCGTTGGAGAGAACGGCACTGGATGGCTCACCCTCAACGACTCCCATGTGACGAAGACGGCGGAGACAGCGGTCCTGAAGACTAGAGAGGAGACGGCCTACATTTTGTTTTACGTCCTCTGGTAATATTCACTTTTAAAGATCCAATGCATCTTTTTAACTAAAAGGTTGTTTTACCAACACTTATTGAACCACTGTCACACTGACACTGTGTGTGTCTTATTTCACTAGTTGAGCGAAGACGGAGACCATGACCATGGAGTCATATGGAGGTGATGGTACCAGCCTGCCTTGAATGTTTGATACCAAAACTCTACAAAATGTTATTGATTGAAATTGTTTGAACCTATTTTGTCTTTTTGATGTTGTGTAGGTGGAGAGACCCATGGGGGACCCGAGGACTGTTGACAGATCAAGATCAATAAACACTGTTAATTGTACAGAATAGTATAGTAGTAAGTTGTGTAAATAGCGTATATAGTATAAGTATAATGTATTATGTCGATGTAGGAGTATAAGTAGTGTAAGTTATTGTTCTGATATATTGTATCTTTATCTTTAATTTTATACTTTTATTAATTATATGTTTTATTGTATTCAAGTGTTTTATTTTGTCATAATTAGTAATTAATACATGATATATTTATTGTGTCAAAATAAATGTGGTTTAATTTGCAACTAATGATTGGTCTCTGTCTGGTCACTGCTGTTTAACACTTAGGCATCATCGCATGCGTCTATCACCGTGGCCGTTTACACCGGGCCACTGTCTCAAGGAACAGGGCTGGCCGGTGACACTACCCTCAATCTGGATGATGATTAAAACCTTAACACTCACTCCAGCATGTTACATTTAAAGAAAGCAAACATGAGACTATGAATTCAAACATTTCCCATAGCAACCCTTGTTTCCCACAGTCGTTGATTGAGCCGTCCTCTTGTGGCAAAACAATATCAGGTGAAGGACCATGTTAATGCAGTATAATGTCCATGGCAGCATACCGCATAGCCCTCTCATAGGAATGTAACCAAACGGCAAAATAACATTCACGGTCCACACATACTGAAGGAAGTGATACGGTCCAATTAGGGTAACACCTTAATTACATATGTAAACAAATCAAATTCTTTGTTGTTTGTGCCCATCTCTACTGTACTCTCAAGTTAACTTAAAGGCGCAGGGTGTTAAAAACAAGATATGCAGCTAAACAGTGTCCAGACCACTCAACTTAGTCAGCTAACTAACTAAATAGGCCCATAAAAGTATGCAAAAATGTACAAACTTTACAGAACATTTACAGCTTCAAACATTTCAGGAACTCGACGACCCTGTCCCCTGGCAGGAGACTGGGTCCCAGCCCCATCGAGCCAGGAAGCTGGCTGCCGTTAGGCTGGTCTGGAGATGAGGAGTAGAGACCCGGAAGGGCCTCCAGGGCTGCATCCTCGGTGTCTGATGAAGCGTCGACCAGGTTACGGCTGTCGACGTCTGGATCCAGCTAGTGTCCAGCGGAATGGTAGGACTTGAGCCTGTCATGGTGGACTACTTTGGTCTTTGCTCTCGGGCTCTTTTTGATCCGGTAGACCAAGTCGTCCAGCAGTCCCACAACGAAATAGTGGCCCTCGTAAGAAGGTAAGAACTTCCGTACCTTGTTTTTCAACATCTTGGTGCCTTTTATCAGGTACCAAACTGCATCACCAACTTTGTGTTGGACCTGACAGATGTTTTTGTCGTACTGTCGTTTGGCCCGTTCAACAGATTTTCCCAGCACCTCCCATGCCAGCTGTTGTGAGAGCTCCAGTCGTTCTCTGAGCTGCTGGACATACTGTGGATGTGTGCTCAAGTTGTCAGTATCTGATTGGCTCAGTTATCTCTCTTCCAAAGAGCATCGTGTTGGGTGTGAGGCCTGTGGAGCTGTTTGGTTGATAGGCCATCACTGCATACGGAATCATGACATCCCAGTGCCAGTGGCAACGCTCGGCAGCGGTGGCCAATATTTTCTGTGGGGTGGCATTAAAGCGCTCCACTTGGCCGTCGGACTGAGGATGAAACGGTGTTGTTCGTGTCTTGTTAATCCCCAGCAGTGCACACATCTCCTGGAACACGGCTGAGTCAAAGTGGGTGCCCTGGTCACTGTGCAGGCATTGTGGGGCTCCATATCTACACACCCACTCGGAGGCAAACTTCTCTGCCACTGCCACTGCTTGCTCATTGGGGACAGGGTAGGCCTCCTGCTCAAGGTTTATTTTCCTCTCTGCCTCTCTGTCTGTGGTGAGAGAGAAAGATTAGAGTGCAAAATACACAATCAAATACCTGAAACATGCACAACATAACATCTCTAAGACTGTTGTGTTTCGGTACATTAGGATATTTTTTAGTCAAAATGTCAAGTATCAAAATGTATTTCTTCATCCTCTGTAAGGAAGCTCAGCTTGAGCATCAACAGTGGTAACGGTAAGAATAATGACCATCTGAATCTGACACACACATTCAAATATGACCTTGATGGTATGTCCTGCGTCCCCCAGGTCACCATAGTGACCCAGTAGAAGAACATGGAGGGGGAGACTCCCATGGGACAGAGAGACAAGCTTACGGTCCTAGAAAACAGGGCACAGCCTACGTTTTGTGCAGTGGCGTTTACTTTCTACATGTAAAAAACAAGTGGGGCTAGGCTAATATATATATATTTTTAAATTATGTACCAGTGTCCGTGACGTCACCCGTTTCTTTTCACAGTCGTGGCGATCTTTGTAGAGGTTGACTCCGCCTGCTCCCAGCTATCCTGCACAACACAGGACTGTATGTAAAAATCTAGTTCAACATCTGACCTGTGGAAGGCAATAATACGCTAAACGGCGTCTAAACTGCCAGAACCTTACAACAAAAATGGTAGACCCCTTCACTTTTATAAAAGTGTTGCTACTGGCTTTGCAGGCATACAGACATCCGTCCAAACACTATTGATCCATTTATTTGTACTGCTTGTAGGCAATAGTTAATATCTTATTATAGAATATGAAATGACCTGTGCTCCTGTGTCTTGCGTACTTCCAACTTATTGTGACTGATTTAGTGCTGACATGTTTCAAGATATTGGAGCTGCAGTCTCGTAAGCATATTAAAAAGTAGTTTCCCTTCTTATCCAGCAAAGGGCGCTTTTCTATCAGTTTGAACTATTGTATACCCTCTTGACCTATCAGTAAACCAAGCTAATGTGGAGGGGGTATTAGAATATATTCAAACAAATTACGGGGCATTTTAAATTTGTTTGAAATTCATTTTTGGAAAAAGTTACAGCCCTAATATATTACAAATAAAATTGGTAATTTAGTATTTCAAAATAGAGATTGAGCTTTCTTCATTGGTCTTACTTACGTGTCAGTGTCCCACCATGCTGTTTGTAGCCCTGGCTTGGTGTTTCCCATTCTCTATTCAGCCCTCAGCTCCACCCACAAGGAACTGTGGAAAGATAACCAGGACAGCGGGCAGGTACTGGGGCTGTCACAACCATTACAAATAAAAATATACTTTAACACTATTCAGTATGCTGGGCTTTTTGTTTTTTAACTAAGTGACATGTATCATATATATTTAATTAATAAAGTACATTAGTGCAGCTTTTAATCTTTTATTGCTGACATCAAAACATTGCAATAATGTATAGTTTTTAAAAGTTTTTAAACTTTAAACTAAGCTTCCGCAAACCTAAAATGACACTAGTGCAAACAGCTGTAAGAGCTACTATAAGAACCCAATATCATTTTACCATGGAGTACACCTCCCATAGGCCTAGGCAGTGTCCTGTAGGAGAAAGCAAAGATAGTAGCTGTGAAAGAAAAGATTCAGAATGGCCTGTCTTGGTTTAAAGCCCACTCACCACGACAAGGTGCAGGCCAGGAGTGGGGACATATAAGACGGGACAAACATAAACAGACAAGAAATTGACAAGAACAACTCTTAACTGGAAGTTGCCTCTGAAAGAGCTGCAACACGTTTTGGAGCACCGGAGAAAAACGTGGCAAAAGCAGTCAGATCGGCAAAAAATACCTTTAGGATGCTGATCCTAGCTGAACACAGTTGCTGCAACATCAGGTTCAGTTGGTGGGCATAGCAGTGAACAAACTGAGCATTTGGGTAGGTCTCCTTCATCAGCGTCTGCATCCCACGCACATTTCCGCTCATTACGGCCGCACCATCGTAGGTCTGCGCTTTTCTCTGAGCTTCAGTGGCTCCAGAACAACCTTGATGCTATTGCAAAGGCCGACACCGAGTTTTGTCCTTAACTTCCACAAACTCTAAAAACCTCTCTGTCGCTGTGTTACATGGCAAAAGGTATCGCAGCACAACCACCATCTGTGATTTACAGAAGACATCCGTTGTCTCGTCGGCCTGTACAGCAACAAATGATGTCTCGTCCACTTGTTTGGCTGTCTCGTCCCTGTCCACTTCATACATGCAGTCTAATAGTTCGTTCTGTATGGTGCTTGATGTCCCTTTGAATACGGGCTGAGCCTAGCATCGCCCTCACACATCGTCTCAAAAATACTATATCCCCGGATTCAGAGAGTCCGCGACTCGTCGTGACCCCGCAGTGCTGTCTCACATTTCCCACACAGTTTAATACAAGTGATGATCCGACCGAGTACATACCTGTTTTCCTCCACTTGCCTGTTATGCACATCCTCATAAACGCTCTCCTGGAACCACACAGAGGGAGAGAGAGGGGTGAGAGAGAGAGGGGAGGGTGGGTCGAAAGAAAGAACGAAAAAATGAAAGAAAGAACAAACGAACGAACGACGGACGGACGGACGAACGCACGGAAGGAAGGACGGACGAACGAACGAACAAACGAAAGAACGAGAGAGAAAGAACGAGAGAGAGAGAGGCAGACAGACAGACAGAGAGATTTTCTCCAATTCAAGCAATAGTATCCCTTCTAGTACTGTTTTTTTGTTGCAGTGTTGGTTGTAGGACTACTGTAGACGTAAGGAACTAACCATGCTAAAGTAAAGAAAGCTTTAAAAAGGCAGAGAGATAAGACAACAAACAAACGACAACATCAACCGCTATCAGCACTTCAAAGGAAGCCAGTGTTCTGTTGTGTGATGAAGATGTGATTGATATGATCCACTCACACATGTAGTTATTGGTGTGGTGTTATTATAATGAGTGTGTTGTAATTAGGGATGCACCGAATATTCGGTAACCGAATATATTCGTCCGAATATTGCAAAAAAAGCAACATTCGGTATTCGGTGGAATGAGTGAAAAAGGAGGCGTGAACCGTCCGACGCAAAGTCCATTCATTTCTGTTAATGGACACCTCGAAGGGCATTATCCCGCTTATACCATGGTCACTTACAAAAGAAAGAAATATTTAATCAATTAATAACACTTTAATGTGTTTTAGAGTTAAAATCGTGAGGGTTTTTTTATTTTTACAAGTCGAGCGGACTATTTAATATCTCCCGTATGCAGGCGTTGCCAAGCAACGTGGCCACAGCGTCTTCATAGCGTCAACGTCTCTCCTAGGTGTACATTAACACTTTTTAACCTACACCCTCCAGCCAATCAGAATCGAGTATTCACCCAGACCATGGTATAAAACAATTTAAGGGTTGTCTCAGATGTCATAGTTTCCTACTTTTTAATTTGAAGCTGAAGTACTGTTATTGACAAATCTGTTCTGGTCTGGGATATGTTATGTAGTTTATGTACCTGTATAAGTGTATGAGGTTACAAGCACACTTATTGCAATTTACTTGAGCCTTGTGTTTACATTATTAGCCTACTGTGACTAAATAGACTTGTGCCAAAAGGACAATAATTCATTTGTTGTGGGTTTATCCACCTTTATGCACTTCTTTGTTCTTTTGGGAATGCACTTCTATTTAATATTCAAATGTCAGAATACTAAATAAACATTTATTTTGTTTGAAAATCATGTCTAAAAATGTATTTTATTTATGCAATATTTAAAAAAATAATAATGAAAAAGTTAACCACATTCGGTATTCAGTATTATTCGGTATTCGGCCAAGCGTTTAAATTTTAATTCAGCTTCGGCCAAAAATGTTCTATTCGGTGCATCCCTAGTTGTAATGCGTGTGTTTTGTTATATAGTTATTGGTGTGGTGTTATTATCAGTTGAGCGTGTTGTAATGTGCGTGTTTTGTTACCTGAGCAGATCCACAGGGACAAGCTGGGAAACTTTCATGAAGTTGTTGACAGCATCCGCACGCTTTGCCTTTCTGGAAAAGCGATACAAACAAACTAAAGGTGTGCCACTGTGCCATGGTTTGATAGGTAGATTACGGTAGTATGGTAAGCATTCCACTTACTTGTAAACTTCTTGATATCTTGCCAAACCTTCCATCTTGCTAGTAGCAATGTTGGTTAGCCAACTACCATAGACTTCATTAGGCCTTAAAACAAACAAATTGATTTAAATGTTCAATGCAATAATAATAATAATAATAAAAAAAACAGCTGAGATGAGGTGGGCACTGGGTGGCAGTGAATCTATTCACACAAAATAGACAGTTGGACATCAAACCCTCACAGTGTAGCGGTGATAAAACAGAGTCAATTAATATGACTAGTCAATAGATACATTAATTCACAGTCATATAGATGACCAATTCATCGTTTTAGTCGTTCATCTAATAAAAATAAAAAATACACTTGACGCTCAGAGCTGACAAATGCTTGGTGCTATGATATATCCAAGAATAAAAAAGAGATATCCAAAAATATAAAATGAAACTAATGAGCAGTCAAGTCCAGTGTGTGTACCTCATGTCCATGCTGTGCTCCTCCTCGGTCTTGGTGCTGGACAGCAGCTCTTTCAGGGTGCATGTGTTCTCCATCCACTCAATCACACCAATTCTGCCAAAGCACACAGGCTGACTATGATACCAAAGAACAACTACTCACTTAAAAAGTGCTGTAAGTAAGATTTGAGAGTTGTAAAGAGAGAGAGAGCAGAAAACAGCAGAAGATGAAACCAAATGAAAACCAAAAAAAACTTCCCCTCTCCTCTCTGCTCCCTCCCTACATTTCTCCGCCATTGAGCGTTGAGTGTTGCATTTCACACACCTGTGATTGACAGGCAAGATGGATTCCCTGAACCAATCAGGGAAGAGATGCCCTGCTTCATCATAAATGAGCCGGGAGAGGTCTAAAATCTACATTGTCTCATACAGCGGCAGGCGCGGTCAACTAGAATATATAAAAGTAAATAAAAGACTTAAAGTGCCCTTAAATCTTACCCACAGCACATTTAAAGGAGAACCAAACACCATGTTAGTGCTAGTCCCCGCCCACTATCACAATTTAAAATGCCTTCTCTCCGACTTCCTGGCAGACAAATTTAGGGGCGGGGCTATGTTGCTGTTACACTTTCTCCATCTCTTGCTCAAAACACTCCCCCTTGCTTCATTCAGATTTGGGGGGTGTAGCCAGAACATTTGATTTTACATTCGATGTTCACATTATAAAGATCACCAGGTGTCTCTGAATGATAACAATGTGTCCCTATTAAAGGCAGAAGTATAACTTTGGCCTCAAGTCCAATTGTATTCCCCATACCATAGGACGCTGCCACATTAAACCTCCCCACTAATGCATGGCACAAATAAAATAAATATGTGCCTTGCTCCACCAGGGCCCATGGGAGAAGTCTGCCTTCAGGGCTTTCTGCCTAAAGCCTAAACCTAACTAAATGGTTGTGTTGCCTAAACTAGTAGTTGTGTTGCCTAAACCTAACCAAGTTAGCCTAGAACTCTAGACACCCCCTAGCAGCAGCAAATTTATTTGGCAGCTAGGTAGGTCTAGCACGGCTCCGTCGGCTTTTTGGTGCTGGAAGCACCAAGTATGTCAGACCAATCACAGCGTGAGGGGCGGAGTCGAAAGCCGGGCTACCATGACGACAGAGTTGCGACGGTTCCGTGTTAGAGGTAAACAATGGCTGCTGCTGCTGGCGAACGGCTGTCTTTCGACTCGGCTTTGGCCGCGACTCTTCAAGACTTGAAGTTAACATTTTATTTGAGAAAAGAACAAAGAACGGCACTGAAGTCTTTCCTCGAAAAGAAAGATGTATTCGGACTTTTGATTAATTACGTAGTCAGAGCCATCGCTCTGACTACGTCACCTTCTTCGTTGCTCTGATTGGTTGTAGCGCTATCCTATTGCGTGCAGAGGGAACTTGAAAGACAACCGTTTATCCCGCCCACACTGCCAATGGAGCTGAGCCAGACTTTACATCGTTCTGATGTAGGTCTGGCTTGCCAGGCTATAACCAAGTAGTTCTGATGCATAAACCTAACCAAACTGCGACAAACAAACTAAAACAAAAAAATAAATTAAATAAATAAGTCAACTAAGTTTAGAAACAATACGGGACACGAACGCCGGTCTCCTGGGTGAAAGTCCACCATTCATCCACCATGACCTCCTCCCTACATGTTGTCTCTCTATGGCACTCTGGCAGAAAGCCCTGAAGGCAAACATCTCCCATGTGCTCCACCAGGGGAGCTAGAGCTCCCGGTACCTGGCGGTGATGGGGATGACCTGGTAGGTGCGGAGCTGCAGGCCCCACTGGGTGCAAGGCGTGTGGCCGGCCAGCAGGATGTTCATGACGCTGAAGAGCTGTTCAATGCGCTGGTCCTGCCTCAGGTCCTCGCCCCCCTTCACCAGGAAAGGGTGGTCACGCTTGTCGTCGCCGCGCACAATCATCCGCTTGGGCCGGCGGATGGAGGACATGACCTTCACCTGCAGAGGAAAGGTCAAAAGGTCAAAGGACACGTGCTCGTGGGAATGGACAGATCTAGTGTGGTGATGGCCGCGTGACAATGCGATGAAAGGGAACATACCCTCATCGAAACCTGTGATCTTTGCGTGGTACTCTGGCAAGGGTTTGGATCGGCCATCATACTGTCCTGTGAAGACCGCCGGAGGAGAGGACACAGTGTTGAAGACACACAATGTGAAATTGTACAAATTTGTAATTTAGATGTGGTACAAACATCAATGTGACTTAGGCTAAGTATTAAATAAGTGTAAATATGCAGTTTGGTATGATCAACTGAATTTCCACTTGGGATTCAATAAGTACATCTTAATCCTATTCTTTTTTAGAAGGCTTCATTAGAGTAATTCATCAGTGATCAGACACTTGGAGCTGCACAGTACATCTTAGATTTGCACTGATCTCTGATCTGGCTTCCAAGCAACATCCAATTCAGTCTATTACATCTTTTCACATGCATCTCTCCTAATTCCATTGGCCCTTGGCACCCATTCTGACGGTCCACCACAAGAGAAGCATATTTTTGTAGGAAAGTGGTCGACTCATTGTGTAACACTGGCCCGGGACTAGGGATGGTATACACGATAGTTACACAGTTTTATCGTGGAACGTGAAACAATAAGTTCATCGTGGAGAACTTCCATTATTGTTATTATCGTGAATCGGGATAATCGTGAATATCCTCACGAGTGACTTGAAAAAGCTGTCTAGCTCGCTAATGTACAGTCCTATTTTGATTTCCTGATTTACTTTGATTGCCACAAAGGAGAGCCTGCATCTTTCCAGTCATTTCAAAATCCTAAGCCTGTCACCATGGTTGAAGGCTTAGATTCGGAGGCGGGCCTGCCCGTTTGTTTTTCACTGAAAAGGATTTTCACTAAAAAAAGATGTGTCCTATCTGTGCGATAAAAATATTTGTTTCTTAACAAAATGTAAGGTAGGGTGATTGCAGTAATGTTTTAGTGCCATTTTAAGAGTTTTAAGCATATTTTGATGATTATCGTGATATGATGAATCGTACAATCGTACAACAATTTGGCAGTTGATGTTTCTGTTTACAATTTCCAAGTACCAAGTACTAATTTACACCAAACAGACCAACCAACCTGGATGAATTTCTTCCGGAAAGTTCCAAATCCTTCAGCTCTGGCATTCCCAAGTGACGCATGCATTTCGTTGTACAAGCGGGCCATCTTCTCCTTGTCAAAACCCGGTTTGTCCAGCTCGTTCTTCACATAGTCCCACCAATCCTGGGGGCAGGTTGACAGACGGAGATAAAGGGAGGCTGATCTTGAGACTGAACTGTGTTCTGTACAGCTCCGCCCTTATCCAGAAGACTGGTGAGTCTGCAAACGCATGCATACCAAAAAAAGCCCATTAAAACATCGCCAGTGGTGAAGTGTTGGGGAGACATAGTGCAGAAGAAGCTGAATCCTACTTGGTAACAAACTCCCGCTGCCTGTGTCCCGTGGCAGAGTCCTGGAAGTGGTAGCTCTCTCTGCTCGCCATGAGTGCGCACACTAGCGCCTGCGGGTAGCACTCCGCTATCTGGCCAATCGAACACTGCACCGCCACTGCTTCCTGCTTGTCCAGTAGGGCCACCATCTGACTGATCCAGCCAATCAGCATCCAGCATGGCACCGTTGCCATCTACTCACAAAACACTGCAATGTCAACTCAAGATATGATAAAGTAATATCTTGTGTTAAATATTTCAAGTTCAAATTTCATTTGTCACATACTAAATCTAGCTGTGAAATGCTTACTTTGCCTGCTCCTTCGACTATACACAATAATTATTATTATTAAGTATAAAAGTGAACAGGTAAAATAAAAGTACTAGTATATAAGAAATCAAAAATCAAATCTTAATAAAATTAAATCACGGTATATGAAGTTTTATATGTGTACATATGATGCTTTTATTTTGACAGTCCTGCTTTTATTGTATTTTTCATACTTTTTTTTGTGCATTTAACTCTAGATTTTTGGACCAGGATCCATCCATAGCCCTACTACCCACTACATCACCTTTCATCTATAATACTTTTTTTTAGGGTTTGGTTTTCCTTTAAAAAAAAAAGTATTCAAGCCCCTTTTATACAGAGATCCCGCAATATTGCTGTAAAGAATAGCTGCCATTATGTTGGCTTTGCTTTTTTACAGAGAACCAAACAAAGCCGGTATAAATTCCTGTGTATCCTATACAACATGTTAATTTGTAATGTTACAATGGCCGATTCGTGCAAAAGTGTTTGTATGATCAGAAATATGTTGGAGGAAAAATTGAAGAGAAGCAGGGAGCGGTTCGAGGCAGAAAGGTGTGCAGACCTTAGATGCTGTGTGTAACTTTTATACAGAAGGCAAGGCTGAATAAATGCGTAACATTCCCACCCTGAACAGGCAATGTAGAAAGGGCCTAAATTACATTGGATTTGTAAACTGATTACATTTGTCTATTCCCCTATGGCTAGGAAAGGAGGCTGTGTGTTGTGTTGCCAGCCTACCAACGTCGCTGCGCTCCTCGTCTCACAGTAGCTTGTCACAAAAGTTGGCCAAGGTCATGTAGGTGTGGGCCACGCTGCTGGCCTCCACACACTCGCTGCTGTATGACTGCAGCTCCTCGTCCGCCTTCCTGGCACCGCCAAGCAGGAGGTCTAGCGCCCTCAGCTGCAGCCCCGCCTCCACCGTCTAAACACAAGGACATTTGAACAGGCAATTGTTTTATATCATGTAGTATTGACATATTGACATAGCCTGACATCGCCAGACCAATTCGCAAATGTGTTAGTCTGGAAGTCTCGGTTCATTCTCTGGATGGAATTGGATAGACCGACAACCAAGCAGAGCAACGAAATGTCAAACATCTTTCTTATCAACAAAGGATAGTTGTTTGTTCTTCTTTTAGAGAAAATATACTGTCCAGTTCATTTAATACTGGACCGATAGCGGATTCAACAGTCTGTTCCACATCAGTGGCAGCCATCTTGGTTGTTTATGAAAATGCCTCAACGGTGCTCATCGTATAAAACCTGCCCCATATTAGATAAACGGTTATTTGCCTGACCTGGGTCAGGTCGGCTGAAAATCTATCTGAACGGGAAGGGGGACATATGTATCTACCAGAGCAAAAAAAAACATGAGCTCGCAGATCTGTCTAGGTACCAGGCACAATTGAAGACAACACAATTTCAAAAACAACATTTAAAAACCTGTTTTTAAAACTTCCAATGTCCTTTTTTTTCTCCCACAAGTTTATTTGTGTATTTAAAGATTCAATATTTAGAAATATTTTACACAACAAAGAAAACAGACATTTAAACCGAGTAGTCCCTGACCTTAGGCTGGCTGGTCTCCATGGTCTCCACGCCTACTGCCGAGGCCAAGAGGCGGTACGAGGTGCCCTGCAGGATCCTCTGGGAGCGGAAGACCTGGGTGCGATGCGAGGCGCAGTCCGACTCCAGTTCCTCTGTAGAGATGAGACAACAAACATTTAAAAGCAGACACCGACAGTAGTGAGAATTTTCTAGTCACTACGGCAACTCAAAGCACTTTGTTTTTAAAGGGACACTAAGTAGTTTTTTCCCCCATCTAGTGGTCAAATTGTATTTTGCATTCAAACGAATTTATGCTCTCTAGCACCTCGCGTTTTCGAACTACGGCAAGCGGTATTAGTCAACATTCAAGAAGCTATGACAACATGATAACAACATGTCTTCAAACACCACTTCATCAAGTTTTGTTTCGGATGATGAGGTACGTTCAGTGCTCGAAGTGGAAAAAAAAAAGTACGGTACGGTACTCCCTTATTCACATATAAGCGACGGGGGGGGGGGGGGGGGGGGATATTAACCCATATTAACCCACGATATTAACCCACCCCGGACCTACGACCGACGGGGGGGGTGGGGGGGTGATTGTAACCCACCGCGGACCTATGACCGCAGCCTGTGACAAGTGCCGGTACGCAAGAAAAAGTGCTGGTACGCTAAAGGGTAAAATGTAGAAGTGCCGGTGCTGCGTACCGGTGCGTACCGGCCCACTTCGAGCACTGGGTACGTTATTTCAAACAAACTTCAAACTGCATTGAATCATTAGTGTGAGCATGTATGAGTAATTACTCCTCGAGCAAGATAGTGAATTATGTTCTCATGTTTATATCGTTTTTTAAGTGACAAGCGCGTCTCGCTAAGCTCCTTCTCTGTTCCACAGTCACGCTGGCTCTGAGTGAAAACGCGTTTAGCCTTACCTGTACCACGGAGTGCTTTTTGTCCCTCTCGGCAGTTCATAGACCGGAAGGACATGGAAGCCTCCATAGAGCTTGCCCGTCCGCGATGTTGTTTTTCCCACTATGGCCACGCCAAGCACCGCCCCACCCTGCTCCTGATTGGTTGAGCTGTGCTGTCGACTCTAAGAGTGTTTACTGCGCCTGCTAACCCTAACCCTAACCATAACCATAACCCTAACCCTAACCATAACCCTAACCCTAACCATAACCCTAACCCTAACCATAACCATAACCCTAACCATAACCATAACATCTTCAACACTTGTAAACTGAGCGGTCGTTGAGATTAAACAATCTTCTAGCTTGCTGGGCGCAGTAGAACCAATCAGGATAGAGTCGAGAGCACAGCTCAACCAATCAGGAGCAGGGTGGGGCGGTGCTTGGCGTGGCCATAGTGGGATTCGTAATTTCGCTGCCCGTCCTATGTAAATTCTGATAAGTGATTCTTCGCTCAGGAGGATAAGTGAGATTGTTGACAGAGATAATTGTACACCAATGGGGACTTATTTATGAATGAAGACGTTGATTTGAGGTAATAAATTACTAAAAAAAACTACTTAGTGTCCCTTTAATTAAACGTTTAAGTGATACAGTTGGTCTGGCCTAGGATTGTGATTTGAAAGGGCTGTAGTGTGAACATCATTTTGCTTTAATTCATATTTCATAATGGGTGCTTTTCATAAAATAAATATATAAATGAATAAATAACTCCGAAGTCATATGTGGTGCACAATGTGCGTTGGGTCCGCAATGAGCTCCGGGGGTCAAAAATTATATATCTTGAGAATGTTTCCCACTGAAATGAACAGTTAAAACAAATTCGAATCCCCCTTATTGAAAACAACATTTAGACTGTTTTATATGTATTTTATTTTTGTCTTTTTATTTTTGTATTTATTTTTATTTTATTTCAACTGCTCTGAATTTACTATATTGATATTATTATAAGTTTTACTGTTGATTGATGTTCACCTGGCATTCTTTCTACACTTATGCAAGGTATGTATTGTGAAAAACGTGCCAGAAATGTTTATTTTTGTAATTTTCAATAAAGCATTGAAAGCAAAAAAAAAGCTCCGGGGGTAGCATCTTCTTCTTCAAACACATAGTGCATTACCACCACCATCTTCCTGTGGTCGTCTCCGGAGTTCACTGTTTGAAAAACTTTGCGGGAGCTTTACTCCAGGGTGAAAGGATGCGTAGAACTGCACACTTTTCCGCAAGGTTTTCTTTTTTTATATATATATATAAATCACAACGTTGGTGGTGAAAGATGCGTACGCACATTTCATCCCCGTTTGTCACCTTTATAAATGAGGCCCCAGGTTAGTTTTCTCCACAACCTTTATAAATGAGGCCCCAGGTTAGTTTAATTTTCGTCTGTGGTTTATGTCTCAAGGGTTAATCGAGGGGGTCGGACCCCCCCACACCCCCCCGTATTTCGCACACTGGTCACGATACCACCCCAGGGAAGGCCACTTTTGGACGCTCTGCAATGGCGTAAATCTGTATGTATGAATCAATAATATAATATTCATGATCACAGTCATAATCATAATAATGTTCGCAAGTCCCATTCAGCAGTAGCCTGGCAAGCCAGACCCACATCAGAAAGATGTAGGGTCTGGCTCAGCTCCATTGGCAGTGTGGGCGGGATAAACGGTTGTCTTTCAAGTTCCCTCTGCACGCAATAGGATAGCGCTACAACCAATCAGAGCAACGAAGAAGGTGACGTAGTCAGAGCGACGGCTCTGACTACGTAATTAATCAAAACTCCGAATACATCTTTCTTTTCGAGGAAAGACTTCAGTGCTGTTCGTATTTCTTTTCTCGAAGAAAATGTTAACTTCAAGTCTTGAAGAGTCGCGGCCAAAGCAGCAGCAGCCATTGTTTACCTCCAACACGGAACCGTCACAACTCTGTCGTCATGGTAGCCCGGCTTCCGATTCCGCCCCTCATGATGTGATTGGCCTGACAGATTTTCTGTTTCCAGCAGCGCAAAACAATAACAAAAGGCTAGACCCCCTGGCTGCAAATTAAATTTGCTGCCACTAGGGGCGTCTAGATTTCTAGGCTAATATTACGCACTTAAGCAGTTAAATTGCCAATGGCTTCAATTTATCTCTGTGACTGTCTGCAGCACAGCGCCGGTGAGCACCCGGGCCATGGGCACGGGGCTGCGAACAGAGCCTGGCGGTGTGGAGCGGTCGCTGGAGGCTGGTGCAGGAGAGTCCGATGCAGGGGCATTGGCGCCTGTGGTCGCTGAGGCCGCTGCTGCATGAAGGGCTGCTGGCATCTGGTGCACTATCCATCTGGGATCGCTCACCTGCATGTGGCAAAAAAATAAAGCCCACTGAAATTTAATTTTGGTCTTATGTTATTTGAATGCGTGTATGTGTTTATAATGAAGGGTATAATTTTAACGTAATGTTTCAATCTCACTTACCTGCGTCTGTGTCCCCCTCATCCTCGGGCACAATGCCAGACAGTATTTTCTTCCCCAATGATGCCAGCAACCCTGCCGTCCAGGGGTGATGGTGGGGGCTTCCCCGACCCACTTCCAGTTAAATGCACACTTTGTCGGTGCTCAGCAATCCTTTTCTTTGAATCTACTTTCATGTCCGACCACTTCTTTTTTACTTCCGTAAAAGTTCTGGGGGTTGAACTCACCTTGTTCACTGCAGCTGCCACGAACTGCCAATGCAATTGTTTATTTTTGTTCGCTACCCCTGAACCAAGGGAACTGAACAAAATAGACTTGCGTTGGTCTACTACTTCATTTACAAGCACTTCGATCTCCGAATCCGAAAAAAGCGCTTTCTTTTTAAAAGGTGCAATTTTTCCGTCTAATGATTGGTCAGAAAAGGCTCCTTATATACTTATAAATATTAAGTGATTAATTAGCATTTACCTTTTAAGGACTATGGGATGGACTTGGGAGGAGCACAGCGCTCGTGCACGCACGCCAAATTAGACGCACGTTGGTATTTATAACGAGAAGAGTGCGTACAGGTGTGCGCAGCAAGGTTTTATAAATCGGAATTTTTTGTGCGTACGCACATTCTGAGGTTTGGGCGTACGCAATGTTCTACGGAGGGTTTCACGCATTGTTTTATAAATGAGGCCCCTGGTCTTCAATAAGGTCCTCACCAACATCGGCGATGCCTACAATCCTCGTTCAGGTCTGTCTGTCTGTCTGCCTGTGCATCTATCTGCTTGTCTGTCTGTCTGTCTGTCTGCATGTCTGTTGGTCTGTTGAAGTTCAACTTCAGATACATACACATACACATTTCCACAGACACCTTCCTTCCTGAATCAGCCTAAGGGTCAAGTTAAAACCTCCTAAGGATAAGGACAAAGTGGAGGAGATAATCTCCTCCACTTTGTCCTTATCCTTACCAATTTTTGCTCTCGGTCTCTTCCTGCCTCTCTGCCTCTCCACTTCACCACACCCGTGGAAGGCGTCTACTACTTCCGCTACACGGGGGTTCAGCTACACAGCGCGCCCCAGTGGTCTGAGTGTATTCCATGCTGGTCGGTGGACAGTGTCCACAAGTACAGCAGCAGGGGCGACATGGACAAGGGCCACTCCTCCAATGGGATGACATTGCTGCTGGCGGCTGACGACGCTGTCTACATGCGTTTGTGGGGAAGCAGCCGGGTGTTTGTGCACCATCGCTACAACTTCTGTTCCTTCAGCGGCTTCTTGTGTTTCCTGTATAACAGCGCCCCCCTCAGGAAGCTTGACACACAGTGCTTCTTACATGTATGGAGGAATATATTAAAAACATGAATGAAAATAAATTAATGGCAACTGATGATTGATTTTATTTCTATAATCAAATTAAGCCGGTGCAGATTGATAGCGAGGTTAAATTGTGTTATAAAGACAAATGAAAATGGCCCTTTTCACCTTTAATCAATAAAAGCACATAGACCAATTTGTCATAGCACTTTCTTTTTTAGCACATTTATAAAATACTTTTATAAGCCTGACATTGTCTATTATTTTTCTTCTCTTAACAATAAAATCCCAACTGAAGAAGGTAGCAAATATAATTAATCATCATAATCACCTAACCTCATCATGTCTCATGACCGTAACTGTGGTGGCAAGCACAATATGGCCGCCCGTATGTCTGTGTTTAGTCCGGGCATCACACCCATGTTCTCCCAGTGCTGCAGGGCAGGGTCGTAGCGGTGGACCATGCGGGTGTCGCTGTCGTCCTTGTGACTAGAACCGCCCAGTACGTAGAACCGCCCCTCCATGACTGTGCTGCCAGCTCCGACGTGGGGCACGGGTAATGCTTCAAATGCAGTCCAACAGTTAGCCGCGGGGTTGTACGCCTCACAAGCTAGCTGGTTGATGGTAGCCATGATGTCACCATCATCTGTGGTGACGCCGCCCGCCACGTAAAGATGGCCGCCAAGGGCCTCCATGCAGTGGTGCGCACGCGGCCGGCTCATGTCTGACAGGCCGCTGCTTCCTCTCTCCGGGTGGTAGAGCGACATGGACGCCCAACACTGGTACCCTCTCCCAAAGCCTCCGCATATAAAGATCTGCTTATCCAAAACCTTGGCACTGTGCCCAGTAAGGGCCATGTCCAAAGGACAACTGAAGCTGCAAGGGGACAATGTATAATGTAAATGAGTGCATACTGAAAACATCTGTTTAAAGTAAATCAACCGATTTAAGATGAAGCCCAAATAACCTCATATATTTAAGTATTGAGTGATTATATGTATAGCTGCAATAGCCATTTCAGTTTGCATTTTTTGTAATTTCTTTGAATCATGAAGCATTTGGTCTTTTTGTGTAATAACAATACATACGCTGTGCCACCAAAACAAGAGTCTCCTCTCATCCTACCTCCAGGAATTGTTGGCGGGGCAGTAGCATTCCACGCTCTCCAGACAGCCTGGGTTGGAATCCCCACCGATGGCATACAGCATCTCACCGAGGACCACCACGGAAAAGCAGCACCTCTGCTCCCGCATGTCACTCAACCGCTCCCAGCCGCTCCCCAGGGGATCGTACCTACCGGACAACCAGAGACCACCCAGGACCAAAGGAAAACAATAGGGGGAATTAAATCAAATGGGCGACCCAGACCTGTGAACGCTCTGGGTTGAGTATGCAGCGTGTGATTGGTATGGAATAATTGAATAATTGAATGGTGTTTATTAGTGCGGTAAAATTAGTATTTTACCACACATCTCTCCACGATCGATTAGTATGTGTTACTAATCGCCCTGCCTCACACACAGCGGTGAAAAAACTATTTATGTATTAAATGTAAAATGTACCTTTTTTAATACATAAAACCTACAGAATATAAAAAAATTATAATTACAGGCCCCCATTACAGAATTTCCCAGCAAAGTAGAAGTAGCGTGTAATAAGTAAAAGTGTTTACTTATGTACAATATCTAGTGATGTGCAGAGAGTCCTCTACAGTGTAGAGTACTTCCTACACTCCCTCACCTGTAGGCTGAGTTCAAGATGTCATCCCTTCCATAGTACTTCCGTCCACCGATAATGTACAGCTGTCCATTGAGCACGGCGATCTCATGACTGAACCTCGAAGGCTCTGGCATTTCCCCTAACCTCCTCCACTCCACGCTCTTCACAATACCTGTATGGTTCCTCAGGGAATTCCCGAACCACAGCTCCCGACTGGTGCGGCGTGAACTGAAGTCCTCCGAGATCTGGTCGCCGCCGACCAAGACCAGAGTGTCCTTTGGAAAATAGACCCGGCATTGACTCAGAGGTGCTGTGGCATTGGAGCAAAAGTCCTCCAAAACCTTCTCATAGAGCGCCACCAGTTTGTGCTCTGCCCATATGTTGGTGGCCTGAACTTCCTCAAACTCCTTAAATGTCATCAGGGGAAAGTGTATTGTTCTCATCAGTTGCTTTGCAAGCTTTGACCTTTTCTTGGGCTTGTATTGGATCCAAGCCACAACTGCTTTGAATACCACAAGCTCAGAGGAGATGCACAGTGAGTGACTGTTTAAATATTTGAGGAGTTTTTTGGCAGGCAGACACCTGAACTTTGTTGTGCGTGACACCCATTGGAACTGCCGCAGGGCAAAGTCATCAGCCAATTTGAGGAGCTGCTCCATGTCGTAGGCTTTTGCAAATGATGCCACATCCAAACAAGTGTTTGGGTTGATTTCATTCTGGAGGAAGTTGAGACACAAGGAGAGGGCGGGCTGGTATTGAAGCTGAAGGGACAATCCGGTGATCTCAAAGACACCCTCCCAACTGAGGGGAAGATCCCCTGAGTAGGAGCAGCCAATAAGAGCCTCCAGCTCGGATGCCAACAGGAAGGGGAGGACCACCGTGGATTGGCGGGACTCCTTCATGCCATGCGTGAACATTCCCAGGAAGTAGTCGCTGCTGGCAGCCAGGATGATCCTGTGGGCTGGAGTGAGATGGATTAATAACTTGACTTTACTTACTACAGTAAATTCAGATACAGGTCATTAAGGGGTAGGTGGAGGTGTTAGGGCACCTGTAGTTGCCTACAGGTAGGCTGTTGACATGGGGATAGAACCCAGTACCTATCCACTGGGATTCAAACCACCCTAACCACTAGGCTATCTGCCCTTAAGGTGCAAGGCACAACTACTATGATTGACAAGACCACATGCTGGGGCTTACTCACCAGGAACAGATGCTCCGACTGCTTCCAGAAGGACATCACATCCCACCTTCCCGAGCCGTAACTCATTGATGGCCCGCAGACTGCTCTCCATCTGATCTGCGGCATGGTTCTTCATACCTTCTACTTGGTTGTTCCGGTTTTTACTTGAAATTTTCTGTTGGCTTTCCCTGTCACAGAACTCCAGGACTCGGGGGACCCCCAAGGCGTGGGCCGCTGCCCTTACCTGGGCCACCATGCCTCCATTCAGGCCCACCACGTCTCCACTGTAGGCAAACTCCAGAACCGCCTGGAGCCCTGCAAGGCTCAGGTCAGGACCCAGACTCAGGGACCAGCTCTGGATCTCTGGGTCGGTCTCATCACCTGCTACCTCCCTTCTGTCTCCTTCTCCAGACTTGGCTTTGTCCCGCTGCTTCAGTGTGTCCCGGACGAGGGAGCTGATGGCAGCCAGGACAGGGGAGTGAACACAAAAGGTCGTCCTCCCATGACCTTGAGCACTGAGGATGGGATCCCCATCCTCAGTGCTCAAGGTCAGGTCGGTGAGAAAGCAAGAGTCCCTGAACTCTGTCAAAGTCTGGAATATGTTTGTGGGATAATTGTCTTTGGTGTAAACCTTGACCACATTTTCACCCACACTTTCCGCATCATCTTCAGTAGAACATCTCACCCCTATGTCTTCATCGTCGGTTGAATCTTCCTGTTGATGCAGGAGATTTTCCCTGCCATCATTTAACTCTTCTTCTTGGCTTTTTGGAGAGCCTGGGGTATTATACCTGTCAGTTTTTTGTTTGAGATGTTTCCTTTTTGCATCTGTTTTATCCTTCTCCTCATGTCTTTCTTTCCATTGCTTTATTATAACATTTTCATCCCTGTCAACTTTGGTCTCTACCTGTAAATCTATCTCTAGCTCCTTCATCCCGTCTCCCTTCAGCTCATCTTCTTGCTTTTTATCCTCATTGTCGTTGTCGTCTTCATCCTCCTCCTCCTCTCTTCCATCATCTTCGCTGTACCTGCCACTCCTCCTCATCCTCAATATCAGACAAATCAGCCTCTCTTTCCAATTCCTCCTCCTCTTCTTCTCCTTTATCTCTCGCTTCCAATCCTCCTCCAAGCCATCTTGAAGATAAGGCTGGGCCACCTCCATGGCTCACCTCAAACCCAAGGGAATCAATGAGTTGATGAGTTCTGGAGCAATCCGATATCATAAGTTATCCTCCGTCTGTGTTGTTATATGCAGCGCTCTCTCTCTTTCTCTCTCTCTCTTTCTGTCTCTCTCTCTGGTCTTTTATACACCAGCAGTGTCCTGGGGTTTATCCTGTCTCAGCCCTCCCTCCTGAAGGAGAACAGCACTTATGAATCCTCGCTCAACCCACCAGGGTCGCTAAATATACTCCCAAAACACATACACATCATATCATGGTGCAATCAAAGCATTGTTAACAAAGCCAAAGCCCATTCTTTCCACTGGAGTGAACTGCTCTCTGTCTCTGTCTCTGTCTCTCTCTCTCTCTCTCTCTCTCTCTCTCTCTCTCTCTCAATATAAATATAAATATGTATATATCTAGGCACACATGTATACAGTATACAGATCTTTTTCTTCTTTGCTTTGATTAATCTCAAATCTTAAATATCACCTTTGCATTCAATACATAATTGCTAAATGGTCTTTGGCATCAATCTCTCATACTGTGCTTCGCTCATCTACAATTCACCACGATTACAATTGATCCATGCATTCGACATCTTTTGCAATACGTCGAACCCTCTGGATACTGCCAAATAAAGCTCCCGCACATGGTTGTTCCTAAACAAAGACAGTGATCCAGGATATGGAGCCACTTTGATCACTGCTCAAGGCTGTATACCAAGAGTCCTCAGGAAGCCTCTCAGTGCACCTTTCCCAGTGCATTCTGTGAGGGGCTTGTGACCCCGTTATACATGCCCGGTGGTGATGCCAGTGGGATCATGTTGCTCCTCCACGGACAGGCATTTTGAAATGTGGGTCAGTGAAAAGGTCAAGACTGCCGGTGGCATTGGCGGGGGGGGTTCAGACACAACACATTTACACCTGTCTCTTCTGTGTTGACAATGGAAACAAACTGAAGCTAATTTCTACCATGACCTGAATTAGCTTAGCCGATTATGCTAGCGCTGACCTTTGCAAAATAGGTCGGCTTTCTTTTGCCAGATGAACGCAAGCGGTTAAAGAGCCGTGCTCTTGTATTTCTATTACATTACCTCTTAATAGAGCTTTGTTATTCAAATCATGGACATCGATATAGCATACAGCTTGAAGAGTTTCAATTCCTTGCTAAATTTGTATTTTATTTATTTAACCTTTATTTAGCCAGGAAGTCCCTTGAGATTAAAATTTCTTTTTTGAGGGAGACCTGGCTGAGATAGCACACCAGTACAAGTACAGGGTTACATAATTATAGAATGGAGCATGTCAAAAGAGACAAGGAACAATTCAAACAGGGACAACAGAGCAATTGCACTCTTCAGTTACACAGTCAAGTAAAGAGCACCTCAGAAGGGTGTCTAGAGATCCAAATTGTGTCAAACAAGCTAAGTGGACTCTTTGGTGCAGGTGAATTGACTTCTCTTGTATCAAGAATAGATATTTGCCTCACTATGTCCCCATGAAACATGATAATTGTGTTTGTGTGTCATTATTCTGGATGGAGATTGGATTTTTGTGAAACACTGCTAGTTGTCCTTGCTGCTTAACTGTCTACCTATGCAAGGTCAGATGAAAGGTCAATGAGATCATTTGAGATACCGACTCCTGACGATTGGCTGGTCGTTACACCTCACCACAGTGCTCTATATGACACGGTGCACAAACCAAGAACATCCTGGCTGGTGGAATGCTTGGCATAAGGGTGAATAAGGCAATGCAAAGAGGTGTACAGACACATGCACGCATGCACACACACAAAGAAACCTATATATGTGGCCATACCAGTACATGCACATACACATACACACACACACACACACACACACACACACTGTAGTAGTGTAGTACCTAGGTTTGAGTAGTGTAAGCTGTAGTACCTTGTACTAGTGTAGTACTGTAGTGTTATTATAATACATCCGAGCACAGGGAAGCCTGTGCATTAAAGAGTCTGGGTGGGTGGGTGGGTGGAGGTCTGTCTTCCATGCTAATCATGTGTACCTTGTTTACTCCTCACCCACCCAGGTCTGCATCGTGACTGTACAGCCTGTATTGTGTTTCTCACACTACTAGGTAGACACACATGGGTGGGAAGCAGGGACGGACTGGCCATTGGGCATACCGGGCAAATTCCCGGTGGGCCGATGCACATTTGGGCCGGTCCAGACACCCCCCCCCCCCCCCCCCCCCCGTCAACAATCGCGCAGCACCCCCCCCCCCCCCCCCCCCCCCCCCCCCCCCCGTCAACAATCGCCCGGGCCGATTTATGTTCCCAGTCCACCCCTGGTGGGAAGGCTCTGTTGAAACAGAGCAGACAAAATCAGTTTTGGTAAAAAACAAAAACAATTTTTAACTTTTTACAGTTATTATATTTAACTGTTTTACATGTCCATTTTTTTAAATTATTTTATCTATGGACATATGTACCTGTTTATTTCATTCTGTATTTATTTGTTCATTATTTTATGCATTAACTGTTTCTTTGTTGTCATGTATTTTTTTATGTTTTATTTACTTGTATTTTTCTATTCATTCCTTCATTTGGAGCTGTGGTGTGTATATAAATTCATGTTTGGAGTTTTAATGCAGTGCATTATGAACAGGTGAGTGAGGCTCGGAAGGCTTGGAATAGCGACCACGCCGCGACCCTGAGGGTTACCATGTCGATGCCATGTCAAATGTTAAAGGGGTAGTTCAGAATTTTGAACATAGGACCTCATTTCCAAGTCAGCCAGTGTGTTATTTATCATTGGAGACGTTTTCAACAAATTTCATGCTTCTTGTTGCACAGTTCGCTGGTGCTAAGCTAGCGCAAGTCAACGGTAACGACTAGCCTGCCAATAAAAACAGTCTTACCCACTCCACCGTACACCCAAGGCAAATCAATTATAACGCCAGACTATCGATGTAAATGTCTGTTGATAGAATAATGTTAGAAATAAAACCAACCTTGCTTTGCATTTTGAGGGACTTTTGAGTGTCTCAGCAGCAGCGTTATACTTCCTGGTAGTAGGCTTTGGCAGCGGTGGAGTGATATTACCTAGGTTACCGGCTCTATAATAGTTTGTTTACTTGCCGCTGTCATTGCTCAGAACCACAGACTCAGAGTAGCCTACAGTAATTGTATTAGCAAATTAGCCTATTCAATAAACAAGATATGGCCACGTTGGAAGGAGATACCGATGTGCCTGCTTTTGAAGACGTTGATGAGGAATTTGTTGTATCCAGCGAACCGTACCTCTACAAGCCGGAATACACAGATGAAGAACTGATTGAGATGGATGCACAAAGGGCAAGCTTTTATTGTTACAATTTTTAAATGCACACTGAATCACCATGTTGCCTTGTCGTTCGTTTCCAATCCAATGATTCAATCCCGCTACTAATAGGTGTCCTGCGCTTCTGTCACGCGCCTCTCTGTACTGTGGAGTGGGTAAGACTGTTTTTATTGGCAGGCTAGTCGTTACCGTTGACTTGCGCTAGCTTAGCACCAGCGAACTGTGCAACTAGAAGGACTGCATGAAATTTGTTGAAAACGTCTCCAATGATAAATAACACACTGGCTGACTTGGAAATGAGGTCTTATGTCCAAAATTCTGAACTACCCCTTTAATAAGAGGAAGAGTTATAGGAAACCTGAAGAAACCAGTGGAAACAAGTTTGCTGTCAAAATACAAAACTTTATGCTCCAATAAGTAACATACAGTAAAGATACAGAACACAATGACAAAATGGAGGGGGGAAAAAACTATTGCTGCAAGAAAAATAACGGTTTTATTACCAAACATCTAGCTACAGTAAAACCAGAGGTAAAGTTAGCTTGTAATTTCTTCTCAAAGTACAGAGATGCCAAACTGTGTGGGTATTATCATCATCAAACAACCATCTCCTAATAACATGAATTGAAATACAGTTTAATGAAATAACATCAAAATGGCTTCCTCCCTATAGCTTAATATACACATATGGATTGTCATTTGAGTGTCCTGAAGACCCTATTCTGTTCATTTAGGGTTGTAGGGTTGGAAAGGATAAAATAAATAGCTATTTTGATTGACTACTTTACATTAATGAACACAATTAAAAATATATATTTTTTTAAATACATCAGCAAGCTGCTTGCAAATATTGTAATAATTTAAGCAGGAACCAAACATTCATTTATCATTGACTTTTCTTAATTTCTTCACAAACACACACAAGACAAGATTAAAGACCTTTTTCCAACAGACTGTGTAATTCAGTGAAAATTCAACATTAAAACAAAATTAAACTGCATAGGCCTACAGACTGGACTGACCTGAACTGGATTCCCTTATGTATTAATAGAGAGAGAATAGATTCAGAAGGAAATTAGACATTAATACGATTTACTGTGGCAGGAGGATAAAGGGGGCTGCATAGTTCAGCTCTATCTTCATTTAAAGGAAATCCACTTCCTCTCGTTCTTTCTAAACCAGACCAGAGATTTTTGTGATCACCAAGTTCGAAACGGACAGTTGTTGACATTTTAACCATTAATAATAATAATGAATAATCACCCCCGAAGGATCAATACATGTTTTTTTGAAAAAGACATGTATCAATACACATGTATGTGTATTGAAAATACTGTCCAATAAGATTGTACAGTGGCCCCTTGTGGTGAAATGCGGGTCATTGCATTTGCTTCTGATTGGATTCAACTCTTCCCAATTTATGGTAATGGCCATCACTTGGACGTAATGGTGTGTGGTCATGGTGCATTCCTGAGGATTTGAAACAGACTTTGAAACAGAAATTGGATTTTACAATATGAGCTCGGTTCCACTAAAAAAAAAAAACATCTAAAAGATTTGGTGAGTGTCACAATTGTGGACGGTTGAATTACAACTGCACATAGCATTGATTACATCATTGAGGTGTCCTTCCAAAGGAGAACTAAACCCCCGGACCCTACCTTGTTACAATGCGTTCAGGTTTCATTCACTCTGGGGCTGCATGGCTGTCAGCTCCCCTGTAAACGCCCCTTCAGTTCACTTTCAATAAGCGGAGGACAGGTGTGTCGCACCAATGCTTACTCAGCAGGTGACCCGGGTTACCCTATCAGCCAATTAGAGGTGACGCATGCAATAGCACGTGTTTAACCTAGAGAGGGAGTTCTCTAACGCAAACCAACGTACAAGTGGTGTTTGTGGTTTGGTTATCCTTTAAGTTTCTTTGGATAAAAGTCTCTACTAATGACTAAATAGTAAATAGTATAATGTTCCAGACTTTGTGGAAAATCTGCCTAAAAACAAACATAAATTCCTTATTAAATATTTAATTAGAAATCATATTCCCAGGTTATGGCACGGTGCTGAGCGGTCATGTTTCGGAGCCCCTCCGGTGAATTTGCTCAAAGTGGGCAGCTAAGCAGTCTTAATTAACTTGTGCATTTACCTAAAGTTTCATAAACATAACGACTGCTCCAATGGCACCAAAAACACCCAAGCAGACGCAAAAACTTTTGAAGTTTGACGCCACGCTGAGCCCCTCGAAACAAGCTAACGATGAAACTAGCAATGCTAGCGAAGCAGCCTTGGGGACTAACGTCACAACTGATTCTAGCGAGATTCTGATTGCAATTCGGGCGTTGAAGGATGACTTTGTGGCGAGGTTTGATGGGCTCCTAAATGCGATGCAAGGGCTGAAGGCTGACGTGAAGGCGATTACAGTCCATGTAACGGGGGCTGAGGACAGAATTAGCACCAACCAAGATGACATCACGTCGCTGTTAGTGGACAACGTGGCCATGAAAGCTACTATTAAGGAGCTAGCGTTCAAGGTCGACGATCTGGAAAACCGCAGTCGACGGTCCAACCTGCGCCTGGTGGGCATTCCCGAAGGTAGTGAAGGGGCTGACATGTGCATGTTCCTTGAGGGATGGCTGCCGAAGGTGCTTGGTGCCGATACTTTTCCTGGACCCCTGCTAATCGAGCGAGCCCACAGGCTCGGTACAGCTAACGAGGCCAGCATGGCTAACAGAGCTGGACCGCGGCAATCGGCACGGCCCAGGGTGGTGATAATGAAGCTACTGAACTACGCCGACAAGACGCGAATCATGAGAGTGGCCAGGCTGAAGGGACCCATACTGCTGGACAACCAGGGAATAATGTTTTTTCCCGACGTCTCCGCTGAGCTTCTCAAACGTAGGAAAGCCTTTGACCCAGTGAAGAAAGACTTGGCTGCCCTCTCCATCCCGACCCTGCGATACGGGGCTACACCCGGCTACACTATTGATCACCTACAAGGGGAAACACCACACTTTTGACGCGGTGAGGACGGCGGAGGATTTTGTGAAGGAACTGAGGGGCCAGCAACAGGGAGAATGTGGGTAAAAGAGGCATATTATTTAATAGGTCATCCCGTTGGCCACATGACTAGCTCTGCTGATTAGGACATACAGTATTAAGTATTATGCATTATTAGTATTTTACTTTTCTCTTTTTCATGTGGCGCTACGTATTTACGGTTCAGGTTAAACTTTGACTGCTTGGCTGTTACTGCCTGCAATATTGCAGTACGGAGGCTAACGGGGGGGGGGGGGTTCCACGCTGATCGCCGGGTATGTTGTTGTTCCTCCTATGACGCTTGCTCAGGTGGACCAGCGCAGTTCCATGATTGAGCTCAGGTTAGGGCTCCTTTGGAAGTGTGTACTTTGGGATGGGTGGGTGTATTTCAGTTGGGGAAGTACACTCTGTTGTGTTTTCATTCTCTCTTTGATATTGTGTGGGGATTTATTTTTGCCTTTTGTTTTCTCTTGTGCATTTTTTATTTTCTCTTTTTATGTTTGCAGCCACTTTGCATATACCTGTCAGGGAATTAATGTGATGAACATTCTCACTCCAACCGGAATTAGATAGATCCACCGGTGTTGACACCGCTCACCCCTTGACTAGAAAAGAACTGCTTCAGTGCATAAACGATTTTAATCTGGTGGATGTATGGAGAAATAAATCATCACTCATCAGAACTTCTCTAGAATTGATTATTATCTGGTTTCAGCAGAGTTGATTCCAAAAATTTCAAAATGCTGGTATGATAGCATCCTAATCTCGGATCACGCCCCAACCTCGCTTCTTATTAAATTTTCGAATGTGGCACCGCCCCCCTCTAGGTGGCGCTTACAATCAATCTGGCTTAGGGACCCAAGCTTTATAGAGTATATTGGAAGACAAATAGATTTATATTTTGATATCAACACTGACCAGACAACTGCATCTGTGAGGTGGGAAGCATTTAAAGCCTTCCTGAGAGGCCAAATGTTGAGTTTCACCAGCTTTAAATATAAATCTCTGAGATTAGTAATGGAGAAACTTGAAAAAGCAATTAAAGAAACTGAGGGCAACATTTTTGAAAATCCTGACCGTCTACTCATTATGGAACTTAACAAACTGAAAGCAAAGTATAATGTTTTGTCTACAAATAAGGCTACAAAAAGCTTGATGAGATTAAAACAATCGTATTATGAACAGGGAGAGAGGGCGGGTAAGTTACTTGCCTGGCACATAAAGCAGATGCAAGCCGAGAGGGCAATAAACTCCATCTTGACAGATAAAGGAGATACAACTTCAGACCCAAAGGAGATAAATGACACTTTTCAATGTTTCTACCAAAACGTATATGGCTCTGAATACTCAGGTTCGGCCTCAGGTTTGCAAAAAGACTTTTTGGATACACTTAACTTTGACCTAGTAGATAAAGAATTTTTGGGCCCTTTAGACCGCAACCTTGAGACTGGGGAAATATCTGAGGCCATATCCGGCTTGGGGGGTGGAAAAACACCAGGGCCAGATGCAATTCCAATTGAAATATATAAATTATTTAAATCAAAATTAATACCGCCCCTACTTGACATGTACAAGGAATCATTTGATGGGGGATCCCTCCCTCCTTCGCTAAACACAGCAATAATTTCATTGTTACTGAAGCCTGGAAAGACGCCAACCCAGTGTGGGTCTTATAGACCGATCTCACTTCTAAATAATGACCTTAAGATTCTATGCAAAGTGCTGGCGAGGAGGCTGGAACGAGTCTTACCTCAAATGGTCCATTTGGACCAGAGTGGATTTGTACAGGGTAGACAGGGCTTCCACAATACGAGGCGGTTGCTTAATATTCTATTTGAAAAGTCTGGCCTCCCTGACCACTCTATCCTGTCATTGGATGCAGAGAAGGCCTTTGACAGGATAGAGTGGCAATACCTATTTGATGTCCAACAAAGATTTGGTGTGGGTGTACATTTTCTCAGATGGGTTCAGCTTTTGTACTCCAACCCACAAGCTGAAATTCTAACTAATGGACTTGTGTCACCGCCATTTAGGCTTAACCGTGGAACGAGACAGGGCTGCCCCCTCTCTCCCTTACTCTTCATCCTGGCTATTGAGCCACTTGCCATGGCAATTCGCAAGCATGCTGACATTACAGGAATTAAAGTCGGAGACATAGAACATTGTATCTCGTTGTACGCGGATGACGTAATTTTATTTTGTTCCAGATTGGAGAAAACACTACCTGGCCTGCTGGATTTGATGAGAACATTTGGTACCTTTTCAGGCTATAAAATAAACAATAGTAAATCAGTGATAATGTTTTTGACAGAAAATGAGAGAAATAGTCCTCTGATCGCTACACCATTTACTGTGTCAAAACAGGGATTTACTTATTTAGGTGTCAAAAGTACTCCTACTATTGACAAAATTATTTCAGCTAATTATGACCCCCTTGTGGATCACGTCACACAATTGATAAATAGATGGACAAAATTACCCATATCCTTAATCGGACGCATTAATGTCCTGAAAATGTCGATTTTTAGTAAATTTTTATACCTCTTCCAGTCAATTCCACTCTCTCCTGCTCCTTCCTTCTTTAAATTGCTTAACAGAATTTTCACAAACTTCATTTGGAATAACAGACGGCCTAGACTCAGACTTTCCTTGTTGTATTTGCCATATGACCGAGGTGGACTGCAATTTCCGAATTTCCTTTGGTACTTTTGGGCAGCGCAAATTAGGGCTGGTATGTTTTATTTTGTGAATGACCACCCCCCAGCTTGGGTTGCAATGGAATCCCAGAATATCACAGTGCCATTGCATTTATACATGTATTCGGCAGATTAAAAAAAGCTTCTTAAAAATACCAAAAATCCTTTTTTGAAAAATACGATAAAGATTTGGCATAATGCCAGTGATTACTGGGGTATGACAAAAAGGCTTTCCCAATTCTCACCCATTTTTGGTAATGTTGACTTTCACCCAGGTAGGGCAGACCCGGGTTTTAAACTTTGGTCCTCCAAAGGTCTAGCTAAAATATCTGATTTGTACAATGGAACTGTATTTATGTCATTTGAAGATCTTAAATCCAAATATGGCATTCCTACAAAACATTTCTTTAAATATCTCCAAATCAGAAATGTTGTTTTATCCAAGCGGTGTAATAGCCTGGCGCTCCCCCCCTTGTCCATTTTGGAAGATATCACTTTAAAATATTTAAGAGCTAGGGGGCAGGTGTCTGTGATTTACGGAGGAGTCTTCAAATAATATTTTACGGGCATGGAATATGGATTTAGATGAAAATGTATCAGAGGAAGAATGGTCAGAAGCCTGCTCTTTGGTAAAAACCCAATCTGTTAACACACATTCTATACTGTTACAATATAAATGGCTCAGTAGACAGTACATTACTCCGGTCAAGCTGCACCACTTTAACCCCAATATTCCCGACACGTGCTTTAAATGTAGCCAGCAGAAGGGTTCATTGTTTCATTGTATGTGGAGCTGTCCACAGGTTGCACGCTTTTGGAGAGAGGTACTGAACGTTATTGGCCGTATTATTGGCAAGGTGATGCCTACTGATCCTAAGCTATGTATCCTAAATATTTACCCTGATAATTTTGTGATGACTAAAGATAAAAAATCTTTAATTGGTATGTGTGTTAATTGGTACTGTTACAATATAAATGGCTCAGTAGACAGTACATTACTCCGGTCAAGCTGCACCACTTTAACCCCAATATTCCCGACACGTGCTTTAAATGTAGCCAGCAGAAGGGTTCATTGTTTCATTGTATGTGGAGCTGTCCACAGGTTGCACGCTTTTGGAGAGAGGTACTGAACGTTATTGGCCGTATTATTGGCAAGGTGATGCCTACTGATCCTAAGCTATGTATCCTAAATATTTACCCTGATAATTTTATGATGACTAAAGATAAAAAATCTTTAATTGGTATGTGTGTTAATTGGTACTGTTACAATATAAATGGCTCAGTAGACAGTACATTACTCCGGTCAAGCTGCACCACTTTAACCCCAATATTCCCGACACGTGCTTTAAATGTAGCCAGCAGAAGGGTTCATTGTTTCATTGTATGTGGAGCTGTCCACAGGTTGCACGCTTTTGGAGAGAGGTACTGAACGTTATTGGCCGTATTATTGGCAAGGTGATGCCTACTGATCCTAAGCTATGTATCCTAAATATTTACCCTGATAATTTTGTGATGACTAAAGATAAAAAATCTTTAATTGGTATGTGCCTGTTGGAGGCTAAAAGGTGCATTGCTAGGTCATGGAAAAAACCAACTGTCTGTGGCATTTCTGAATGGTTAAACGGAGTGACTTCCTATCTGGCACTGGAAAAGATAAGTTATTTCACAAAAAACAGGATTGATCGGTTTTGGAGTATTTGGAGGGTCTTTTATAATTTCTTGGAAAATGAAGGTATACGAAGTGATGGGGGGAGTGAAGTGAACTGATTGGATTGCTATTGTGGCTGTGTGTGTTTTATTTTTATTTTTTATTTTATTTTTTTATAATTTATCTATTCATAATTTATGTTTATTCATTATTGTGTGAAGGCATGCTCATGTGCATGTATATTGTTTTAGTACTCATAGTGCATCATCTTTATATGTATACAGAATTCGTCATACAATCACATACTTATATAATATTTCCATCTTTGTTTTATGTTAAATTGTACATAACATAACTGTTGTGATCCTTTTGTTATGGGGAGGAGGGGTGGGGGGTGGATGCGCTTTTAGCAATTGCTCTCTTTGTGTGCGCTGTTAGTGCATACTGTGTGTTTTGTTTTTTGCTGTTGTGCTTGTCTATGCTGCAAAAAAAAACAAAAATCCAATAAATATATGTTTGAAAAAAAAATAAAGAAATCATATTCCCATCCAAAAATTCGATACATATTCCAAAAAACACATTCTGTCCTACATGGTAGAAGTTTTCCCATTATAAATACCCCTAAAAGCAAGTTAATACATTCTGAGCTAAACATCTAGAATATCCACCCAGAAAGACTTAATAGGACGTAGTATCATTTTAAAAACCACCACTAGCTGTCTGTCTTCGTGCGCCATCTTGTACATCATATTCTGCGCAATACTCTGAGCAATGGCGGTTCTAGGGGGGGAGGGGGGCAGCGGGGGCCAGTGCCCCCATAACTCTGAGTCCGGACCCCCCTGTGGCCCCCCCGAACAAGGAGTCTGCATCAATAATAAAATGGGCATGAGCCCAGAGGGGGGCCCGCCTTGCGATCGCGCACACCCCCCCCCCCCCCCCCCCCCCTGTCGGTCGCAGGTCCGGGGTGTGTCACGATCGCGCGCACCCCCACCGTCGGTCGTAGGTCCGGGGTGGCGCGCACCCCCCCCCCCCCCCCCCCCTGGCGGGCCGGGGTGGCACACCCCCCCCCCCCCCCCCCCCCCCCCCCCCCTGGCGGGGCCTCTGGACAGTTACTGATCCGGCCCCCCGCCACTGACTCTGAGTAGTGCATTGTACATAATTAACTAAAACCCATAATAATTCATGAATGTTCTGTGATATGACTGCTGCACGGTCAGCACTGCACTCTGCTTCAGTCTAGGTGACTATTATTATATTATCTAGAACAGTGCAACTTTCAATAGACTTCTTCCCTCGAACTGCGACTGTGTGACTATAAACTTACTAACATCAGTATCACAGCCACTGTTGGACTGAGAGAGACTCATAACTCACTACTAACTAATAACAATTGGGGGTTAAAACCGTGGTTCAGTCAAACACTGGCCCAGGTTATGAAGTGAAACGACACCACCAGGATGACCAGAGAGAGGGGGAAGAAGAGGAGGAGGAAGATGAGGGGCAGGGGCGGGGACAAAGGCCATAGGGCTTGTTTGGGGTCTCTGGAAGCTTCCGGTCTGCTGGTCGTCTGGATCTCCGCACTCAGTCGCCGGATTACCAGCGGCCTGACCTGAGACACGCTCTCCTGGGAGAGAGAGAGAGACTCATCATCCATATACTTATCAGTTCATCCATCCAACCGGCCAAGCTAACTATGGGGTGGAGGAGTCAGGTAGCCATTCAGAATGGGTTGCCACTCACACACACACACACACACACACTAAAACCCCCCTATAGACAGGAACAGGTGCCAGCCCTGGGAATCGAACCAGCGTCTCCCTGGGGTTTCTTTCTCCTACCTCCAGTATGGTCCTGCTGTGCACTCGGTGCGGGCTGAGCCGGGGGTTCCAGCGGGGCATTCGCTGGCTCCGCCCACCGTCGTCCTCACTCTCCGTGGTGTCCTGGCGCGTCAGCCGCGGACGCTTGCGGCGCCGTGAGCTGATTCGCTGGAGGACACCAGGCTCCTGCAGCCTGTGGCCAATCAGAGCAAAGGGGTGGGGTCAACGAAAAGGTAAGGGTGTGTGTGTGTGTGTCTGTATGTGTGTGTGTGTGTGTGTGTGTGTGTATGTGTGTGTGTGTGTGTGTGTGTGTGTGTGTATGAACCTGCAGTCTGTGTCCTCTATGTCGGCGTCTGCGTCACTCTCACCCTGGGGGTCCGACAACACACACTCCTCCTGGGAAAGACGCAATGAAGAAGCAATATTAGAAACACGCATTCACGCACGCACA
>JAOPHQ010005740.1:125000-127487 GCA_030340625.1 Merluccius polli | reverse complement strand
CCTCCTGTCTGCCTTGGTCTCTGTCCTCCTGTCTGCCTTGGTCTCTGTCCTCCTGTCTGCCTGGTCTCTGTCCTCCTGTCTGCTTGGTCTCTGTCCTCCTGTCTGCCTTGGTCTCTGTCCTCCTGTCTGCCTTGGTCTCTGTCCTCCTGTCTGCCTTGGTCTCTGTCCTCCTGTCTGCCTTGGTATCTGTCCTCCTGTCTGCCTTGGTCTCTGTCCTCCTGTCTGCCTGGTCTCTGTCCTCCCGTCTGCCTGGTCTCTGTCCTCCTGTCTGCCTGGATCTCTGTCCTCCTGTCTGCCTGGTCTCTGTCCTCCTGTCTGCTTGGTCTCTGTCCTCCTGTCTGCTTGGTCTCTGTCCTCCTGTCTGCTTGGTCTCTGTCCTCCTGTCTGCCTTGGTCTCTGTCCTCCCGTCTGCCTGGTGTCTGTCCTCCTGTCTGCTTGGTCTCTGTCCTCCTGTCTGCCTGGTCTCTGTCCTCCTGTCTGCTTGGTCTCTGTCCTCCTGTCTGCTTTGTCTCTGTCCTCCTGTCTGCTTGGTCTCTGTCCTCCTGTCTGCTTGGTCTCTGTCCTCCTGTCTGCCTTGGTCTCTGTCCTCCTGTCTGCCTGGTCTCTGTCCTCCTGTCTGCTTGGTCTCTGTCCTCCTGTCTGCCTGGTCTCTGTCCTCCTGTCTGCTTGGTCTCTGTCCTCCTGTCTGCCTGGTGTCTGTCCTCCTGTCTGCTTGGTGTCTGTCCTCCTGTCTGCCTGGTCTCTGTCCTCCTGTCTGCCTTGGTGTCTGTCCTCCTGTCTGCTTGGTGTCTGTCCTCCTGTCTGCCTGGTCTCTGTCCTCCTGTCTGCCTTGGTGTCTGTCCTCCTGTCTGCTTGGTGTCTGTCCTCCTGTCTGCCTTGGTGTCTGTCCTCCTGTCTGCTTGGTGTCTGTCCTCCTGTCTGCCTGGTCTCTGTCCTCCTGTCTGCTTGGTGTCTGTCCTCCTGTCTGCCTGGTGTCTGTCCTCCTGTCTGCTTGGTGTCTGTCCTCCTGTCTGCTTGGTCTCTGTCCTCCTGTCTGCCTGGTCTCTGTCCTCCTGTCTGCCTGGTCTCTGTCCTCCTGTCTGCCTTGGTATCTGTCCTCCTGTCTGCCTGGTCTCTGTCCTCCTGTCTGCCTGGTCTCTGTCCTCCCGTCTGCCTGGTCTCTGTCCTCCCGTCTGCCTGGTCTCTGTCCTCCTGTCTGCCTTGGTCTCTGTCCTCCTGTCTGCCTGGTCTCTGTCCTCCCGTCTGCCTTGGTCTCTGTCCTCCTGTCTGGCTTGGTCTCTGTCCTCCTGTCTGCCTGGTCTCTGTCCTCCCGTCTGCCTGGTCTCTGTCCTCCCGTCTGCCTGGTCTCTGTCCTCCTGTCTGCCTGGTCTCTGTCCTCCTGTCTGCTTGGTGTCTGTCCTCCTGTCTGCCTGGTCTCTGTCCTCCCGTCTGCCTGGTCTCTGTCCTCCCGTCTGCCTGGTCTCTGTCCTCCCGTCTGCTTGGTCTCTGTCCTCCTGTCTGCCTGGTCTCTGTCCTCCCGTCTGCTGTGTCTCTGTCCTCCTGTCTGCTTGGTCTCTGTCCTCCTGTCTGCTTGGTCTCTGTCCTCCTGTCTGCTTGGTGTCTGTCCTCCTGTCTGCCTGGTCTCTGTCCTCCTGTCTGCCTGGTCTCTGTCCTCCTGTCTGCCTGGTGTCTGTCCTCCAGTCTGCTTGGTCTCTATCCTCCTGTCTGCCTGGTCTCTGTCCTCCTGCCTGCTTTGGTCTCTGTCCTCCTGTCTGCTGTGTCTCTGTCCTCCTGTCTGCTTGGTCTCTGTCCTCCTGTCTGCTTGGTGTCTGTCCTCCTGTCTGCCTGGTCTCTGTCCTCCTGTCTGCCTGGTGTCTGTCCTCCAGTCTGCTTGGTCTCTATCCTCCTGTCTGCCTGGTCTCTGTCCTCCTGCCTGCTTTGGTCTCTGTCCTCCTGTCTGCCTGGTCTCTGTCCTCCTGTCTGCTTGGTGTCTGTCCTCCTGTCTGCCTTGGTCTCTGTCCTCCTGTCTGCCTTGGTCTCTGTCCTCCTGTCTGCCTTGGTCTCTGTCCTCCTGTATGCCTGGTCTCTGTCCTCCTGTCTGTTTGGTCTCTGTCCTCCTGTCTACTTGGTGTCTGTCCTCCTGTCTGCTTGGTCTCTGTCCTCCTGTCTGCTTGGTCTCTGTCCTCCTGTCTGCCTTGGTATCTGTCCTCCTGTCTGCCTTGGTCTCTGTCCTCCTGTCTGCCTGGTCTCTGTCCTCCCGTCTGCCTGGTCTCTGTCCTCCTGTCTGCCTGATCTCTGTCCTCCTGTCTGCCTGGTCTCTGTCCTCCTGTCTGCTTGGTCTCTGTCCTCCTGTCTGCTTTGTCTCTGTCCTCCTGTCTGCTTGGTCTCTGTCCTCCTGTCTGCCTTGGTCTCTGTCCTCCCGTCTGCCTGGTGTCTGTCCTCCTGTCTGCTTGGTCTCTGTCCTCCTGTCTGCCTGGTCTCTGTCCTCCTGTCTGCTTGGTCTCTGTC
>JAOPHQ010005740.1:112500-120000 GCA_030340625.1 Merluccius polli | reverse complement strand
AATTCCACCTTAATAGAGTACGTTGAATCCGAATACCGCCTTAAGTCGGTTAAATCTGAATACTAGGCCTACTCACATGAGTTTAGTAGATCTTTCCAACGAATGACAAAAATCATAAGTGTCACAAAATCACAAAAAATAAGTGTCACAAAAATAAGTAATAATAATAATAAGTAAATCACACGTTTCTCACTGAACTAAAGTATTAGCACCACCCATTTAATGTTCATTTTTCCATTAAAATAACACGCGCAGACATTATTTATATTCATTTTCAGTGTGTTCCCCTCCTCGATTTTTGGGCCGGTGCTTTCACCAGGTACTTGACTGAATACATATCTTCGAGGGGGTACGTCGGTCCAAGTAGTTTGACCGCTCTGGGGTCCCGGGGCAGAGGACTGGGTCTGGAATGGCGGGATGAGGTCAGAGGGATGGAAATGAGCGATGCGTTCGGTTGTATCTGAAGCGATAGCCCCTTGTAATCTCCGCTGAGACGCCTGGCTGGTCTGCCTAATCTGCGTTAGCTCACTTGGCCTGATCAGATGTAATCATTATACAGATGGGGGAGGTTAGGGCTTTTTTTTTTTTTTTTCCCCCGAAACAAATGATATCAAATTTTATGTTGCCACTGTTTTAAAATGTGGTTGTGTAAAAACCTAGAGCTGAGCACGAGTAAAGTGCAGTGCATCGAGTCAAAATGTGCAGATTTATGCATATTTATGAAGCCTTTTTTGAAAATTGCGAATCAGAACTGTGCGTTTGTGATTACTAAATCTAACCTGCCTTAATATTTGTGCGTTGTATGGGAAACAGGATCTGCGGTCAGTGACTCACTCATATTCGTGCGTCTCTCAGTGGGACCACAGGGCGATGGCCCACCGCTCGTCTTACAGCTGCAAGAACCAACCGTGTGTGTGTGTGTGTGCGTGTGTGTGTTTGTGTGTATGTGTGTGTTTGTGTGTGTGCATGTGTGTGCGTGTGTGTGTGGATGTGTATGTGTGTATGTGTGTGTTTGTGTGTGTGGATGTGTGTGTTTGTGTGTGTGTGCTTGTGTGTGTGCATTTGTGTGTGTATGTATGTGTGTGTGTGCGTGTGTGTGCGTGTGTGTGTGTGTATGTGTGTGTATGTGTGCGTGTGTGTGTGTATGTGTGTGTTTGTGTGTGTGTATGTGTGTGTGTGTGTGTGTGTGTGTATGTGTGCTTGTGTGTGTGCATTTGTGTGTGTATGTATGTGTGTGCGTGTGCATGTGTGTGTTTGTGTGTGTGTGCATGTGTGTGTGTGTGTGTGTATGTGTATGTGTGTGTGTGTGTGTGTGTGTATCTGTGTGTGTGTATGTGTGCATGTGTGTGTGTATGTGTGTGTTTCTGTGTGTGTTTCTGTGTGTTTCTGTGTGTGTATGTATGTGTGCATGTATGTGTATGTGCGTGCGCGTGCGTGTGCGCGCGTGTACGTCGATCCTCTGAACTTTAATGTGTGGTCGTTCCCTGAACCTCAAATACGTAGCGGTGCAGCAGCTGGTGCTGAGCGTGCGATTACTCCATGAAGACAGCCGAAAGGTACGGAAACACGGAGCAGGAGAGTCAGCAAGTCAGCAGTTCAGGCAGCGGGAGCCATCCCTGAAGATGGATGCAGACATGAATTTGTGTTTACGTTGCTGTGATTGTAAACACGTAACACAAATCTGTGCCATCATTATATATATACACGTATAGGCCTGTATCACCCTTTTACCACCGAATCAAAGGATCTGTTGGATGTCTGCACTCACTTTGGGGAAAACAGATGTGCATTTTATATTGGTAATATATAAAATAATATGCCATGTATCTCTCACCGGGAGCGGTAGGCTGATGTAGGTCCTATTTATTGACCGAACACATACGCCCGTCCCAATTTTCCACCATCTGCAGCGGTTTTGATGTTGTGTTTCAAGCGTTGTCCTGCAGATGTCCTCCTTTCTCCCCTTCCTGTGAGTCTTTGTTTCTCCTGAATCTCCGTCTCCACCTGCGTTACACAGACGAACACACAATGAACTAAGTCAGTTCATTGTGTTCGTCTGTGTTTTCCCCTTGTCTTGTTTAACTTGGCCCTTCCATGTGTGCTTGTGTGTCAGATTGCGTGTCATTTGTTGCTAAAAGGCCGTGCGCTCTTATGGGTTCTGTTGTCTTTGTCTGTGGATTGTAGTTTTTTCAAGTGTTATTTATTTTATTGTCAGCCAGTTTGCTTTAGTTTTTTTACTTTGATCGGTTATTTTTGGTTCCGGTTTTTACATGTTTTTCCTCGATTCTCGGAGCTGTCGGTTTGCGTTGCCTTTTATTAAATACCTTCTTTTTTTTTTTGTCCAACTCAACTCTTGATTGTGTGTGTGTGTGTGTGCGCATCTGTGTCCTGGTGTCCATACTTCTGACACCATCAGAGGCCTCATGTTGCTCCGCGATAGTCTATTCCTCATGTCGGCTTTTTCAAGTGAGCGCTTGTAGTTTCTATATTTGGAGGCCCGGGGCTTGTACACAAACCGGTCACTAGGGATCTGAGAGTCGCAGCATGAAGACATAACAGCTAGCAGCGCCTTGCGCAACTTTCCTCTTTAATTGGGAGCCGACACATCTGGAGGAAGAGATGTTTTCGGGGGTATTGTTGACGTCGTGTGTGTTTGAGTGCCTCGCTGTCGTATATATATACTGCTGACATGGTTACTGGCGGATGCATGATCAGACGACTGCTACATCTGACAACATTTAGGCCCTGGTATTTCCATGTATTTCAAATCATGGGGATCTAAGTTAAGTATTTAAGTGTGTGTGTGTGTGTGTGTGTGTGTGTGTGTGTGTGTGTGTGTGTGTGTGTGTGTGTGTGTGTGAGTATGTGTACACACACACACACATACACACAAACGGCGACTCACCCGTTGAGGCTGAAAGTGAGAGCTTGGGACCATAGAAGCTGTTTCATTTGGGTCGGAGCCAAAACACATCTAATCAGACCAGAGGAATATTGAATTCTTACACACACACACACACACACACACACACACACACACAAACACACACACACACACACAAACACTAGGCGTCCCCCCACACACAGGAAATCACAAAGGGGGAAGTGGCGAGAAAGAAAATAAAGATGTAGTGAATGTTGCTAAAGGAGAACAGATGGATAAGGCAACAAGAGGAATAAGCTCCTGGTCGCAACCGTGCGCTGCACTTTCCCATGACACTCACATACAGACATGCACAAACACACACACACACACACACAAACACACGCATGCGCATGCGCATGGACTGGAGTGTGGGCTGTAAAATCCTCTACAATCCTTGAAAGGATTCACAGTGTAATAATTGATTGTTCATGGTGTCACTCATCCGACATACAATGTGATACTTACAATGTGATACTTACAATGTGATACTCACAATGTGTCTTCATGTCAACATGTTTGTTGACCCCGTGAACCCCCTCACCACAAACCACTGATCCCTGTCCGCTGAATCCCCTGCTTTCTCCGTCTGTGGGGGCGGATTCACAAAAGCATCTCAATAACAAAAATCTTCTGTTTTTCTTGAGACCGGACTTACTGGACTTAGTGCATGCGCCCGTCGGGGGGTGCGGCTGGTCGGAGCGCGTGCCCAATTCGGAGTGCTTTCTATTCAAAGTTTAATATTAATATATTGAACGTGTCGCGTGTCCAAACCGCACCAAATTCGACGCTGACCTCGTCGCTCCCCTCTCACCCAGCCAGCCCACCCCTGTTACCCAACTCCTGCTCCCATCTCTGGGGGAGAGGAAGGCCGATCCGACGCCATGTCCCATCCCACAAATATGAACCTGAACCTTCATGTCTGCTGTGGATCAGATAAGGATCAGATCATGTTGTCAGTTAAATAATAAAAGAGGCTGTTTGGGTAGAGGTTAAGGGCCCCTATGTTACTGCCAGGTGGGAGGGTTAGGGTTTGGATTAACCCTAACCCGTGTGTGATGTCACTAGAGGATAGATTAGCTTGTCATGGCTAATCAACGTCACACCTGGTGGTAAAATAGGAGCCCTTTAACGGGTGTTTGCGTACTTACTTGCGTCTCGCACACTGGCTGCCTTGTGTAGCGAATGGGGCATCGGGACAAAGCGGTGTGATGTGTCTAAAAGATGAAAATTAGATCATGAGAAACCTACAGCAAGTAATTAGACATGTTGACGCCTTCTATCTGAACAGTTGTATTGTGTGTGTGTGTGTGTGTGTGTGTGTGTGACACGTGCATCATTCTGTGCGGCAACGCCAGTGGGAACTAAAATATGTGTCATGAATAGGCCAAAACAGCACATGCTATAATGTTTAAAAATACTTTACATAACTTTTTGTCCCCCTATTGGACAAATCTTTCAGTACATTAATGCACAAAATCTAAAAATAAGATCTTATTTATGTTTTAAAATGGACACAATACACAGGCAAATACACAAAGCCGGCGCGATTGATTTTTTTTACCCCCCCAAAAAAAATCATTAGTCCCAAAAAACACGTGACGAACAACGAATTGTGTATTTCTTTGTGTTCGCCTTGTAAACAAGCGAGAATGTGAAATACCGCAGACAGACAGAAAAATGTGTTAGTGGATTCCAGGTGTGTGTGCGTCTGAGTCGGTAACCTCAGCAGCATCTCTCTCTCCTTTCACCACATCCAGCGGTCTGCTAACAAGCTGGGGCTGTTCTCGTCTCCTCTGCACCGCCAGAATGGAGAAAAACGGCCAAAACAAATCTCCCTCTGATCAATTTAGGCCGGAGGAAGCTGTCCTGAACAACAACCAGAGCCGGCGAGCAATCTCGCCGTCGTCAAAAGGGGGGACGACAACGTTTTGGGGGGAAGGAAGTTGCGAAACGCGATTGTTTTACGGTGGCTCTCGCCTAAAAACAGCATTTTTCCCTCCAGAAAAAACCCAAACACAGCTGTGAAACGATGGCCTGGTGGCGGTGAAGCTGTGATTTGATGCTACTTGACTAACTGAATGCATGCAGTTATTTGTGTGTGTGTGTGTGTGTATTCCTGTCCTGCCACTTACAGGATCCTAGACACCTGCCTGCCATCGGCTTCATCGCCTCCTCAGTCGACACACCTGTCCTCCCGTCCGCTTATCGCCTCTGCAGTGTATCAACCCTCGGCTTCTCTGCCACTCACTCATTTGCCAGCTTGTTGTTTCCGCCGCAGTGGTTAGCGACTTCCTGACTCACCGGTATTTGATATTCTCCGTGTTTGGTTTCCTTGTTTTCAACTCGATTGAACGCCTCTGAGTCTGTTGTTGTTGTGCGCCTGGGCGCACAAGTCGGTGAACTAAATCTGACAGAGCACATTAATTATGTATCGAGGAGTCAGGAGGACAATATATTAACCTTGGGGAGTCAAATAGACGGGAATAACAATACGCTGAGTGAATTTGTTATTTGTTGTGAGTTTGTTTTGTGTGTGTGTGTGTGTGTGTGTGTGGGTGGATGGGTCTACATTCAGATGTGTGTGTGTGTGTGTGTGTGTGTGTGTGTGTGTGTGTGTGTGTGTGTGCGTCTGTGTAAATTTAGATTGTGTGTGTGGGTGTGTGTGTGTGTGAGTGACATGATAACAGCGGCGAGTGTGTAGACGGAGGCTTCAAAGGGAGCCCCATGCTGCGGTCTCATGCTAAACTGAGCTGGCAGCTTTCACTTTGTGTGAGTGTGAGAGTGACAGGGTGGTTGTTGAGGGTGTCCCGTCCAATCAGCGCGGTCGGAGACGGCACCCCGAGCAGAGGAGCGTCTGACCTATGATCCGCGCACACAAGTGCCCCGCAGGTGACCATTTCCCCCCCCCCCCCAATTACCCAAACATTTCGACGACAACAGCGAATATATATTAAAAAAAATACAAAAATGAATACAAAATCCATAATACTAATATCACACAAAATAAATACATTCACATTGTGAGTCTGTGTGCACATTTTTTTCTTCTTAACCTTTCAAATACTCATTTAGTGATATCCCAGATGATCCTATAGTGGTTTTCCTAGAAGAAGCCACCAGGGTTGACCCCTGTATGTTTTCCCCGTAAAGCGGTCCGCATCACACAGTAGCCGGATGCCAATTACGGGATTGTTTACCGGCCAATTGTCACAGATTAGGGGCCGCCTCACACCACCACCACCACATCCCAAGGCTATGGGCTCCCCTCCAACACACTGACACGTGAGGAATGAGATTGACTTGTATGCATTTAGAGCGAGATGAAATAAGCCAATAATCCTGATACAAAAAAATAAAAACATAGCAGTTCCTTCCCATCATTTAGTGAATGATGTGAAGCAAGATGCTTCCACCAAAATGATCTTGTAGGCATCTCAGCTAAATGGTTATTCTTTTTTACTCCACTAGATGGTGGCATAATATTATTATGACATGCATGCAGATTTAGCTTTTAACTTCAATTTATCACACACACACACACACACACACACACACACACACATTCACACACACACACACACACACACACACACGCGCACACACACACGCACACACACACACACATGCACACACACACACACACACACACACACACACACACACACACACACACACACACACACACACACACACACACACACACACACACACGCACACACAAACACACACACACACTCACATGCCCACATGTCATATACTTGTGCTGTCCATCATATGTAAGGTTCACAGATGGCACAGTGGTGGCTATTTAAATTTTCCCAGTTTTGATGAATATTTTAAATAAATCCCACTGAAGCCTAACCGAAAGTTAAATAAATGTGAATGGGGTGTGTGTGTGGTTCAGGCTGACACTCAGTATAACACACAATATATCCCATGTCCTCTAAAGTCGTACGTGAGCAGGGTAGCAGAGCAGCAATGAGCAAGCAACAAAGACATTTTATTTCATGTTGAGTTCCCCCCCCCCCCCCTAAGCTTGAATAATTATATGGGTGTTTTAACGAGAGCTTCAAACTTGGGGTTTGGGAATTGGGTTAGACCGGTGTGAGGCGGGGTATTGGCCGCTGTCCCACTCACAGCCACAAGGTTTTAAGCCCTCATTGTAACGTCTCCATCGAGTCATCTGAGCAGACGTCCAGTGAGTTCAGATCCAGGGGATGCAGGAGCGGCTGGCGGTCAGGCGTCTTGCTCCAGGATGCTCACAGGTATGGATTCATTCATCATTCATGCATTCATCTGAGGGATCGAACCCAATGCCTAACAAATGTCCATGAGCACTCACGCCTCACGCCTCAAGTGCTATTGCACAACGACATTCTTCTACACCGTCTTCACCGTAAATCAATCACTGGATTGCAGTGCCTCCCTCCCCGATGAATAAAATAGTAGCAGCAGTAGTATTTTCCTGGAGGAAAATGTGCGGCTAAAAATAAGATAATGTATATGTGAAATTCATGCATTGCATTGCAGCAGCGAGGGCCAATAGAAAACCTGAATTAGCCTCAATGTCCAAA
>JAOPHQ010005740.1:100000-107500 GCA_030340625.1 Merluccius polli | reverse complement strand
CAAATTGACGTATTTGGGATCTACGTTGTTACTTTCTCGCCTGAAATGTTTTTAAAACTTAATAAAGTGACATATTAACGGTCGTACAACGAAAAGTGGAGTCAGCCTTTTAGGGCCGGAGGTTACGCTAAACGTAACAATTAGTCGTAAATTCGGGTGCATGCAAAACGACAACAGTGAGCGTATGAGTTGGAGGACAGTCTGGATTTTTTTTGTAGTAATACTTTTTGGAGAACTTTTCATTTGAACTCCTCTGTCCTCCTGTGTCGTGATTTTGGGTCCACACCGCCCGTTCGAGTCAAGTCGTTACAGAAGGTCGCTGGTTCGATCCCCCGGTTCCTCCAAGACGCCTAACCCAGCCTGCTCCCAACGAGCTGGCTGACACCGCCGTCGCTGTATGAATGGGTGAATGGGAGGCACTAGGGTTAGAAAAGCGCCTTATAAATGCAGTACATTTACCATTTTAAACCCGTTTTATCTGCAGCTTACTGGTGAACTCTTCAAGCTACTGAGAGTCTAGTTGTAAAGAGAGCAGAAAAGGGCAAGATGTTGAAACTACACAACCAAAGAAATGTCAAATCCCTCTCTACTCGTTTCTCCTCCATTGAGAAATGTTGCATTTCACGCAGCCAATCAGGGACGAGATAGCCTGGTCAGAAACCTTCCCGGAGCGGTCTAAAACGGTCTGAGGCAGTCAACTCGAAGCAGATATTCTCACAGCGCATTTCACTCAGTAATAGCTGATGGGTGTAATCAGTAATAGCTGATGGATGTAATCAGTAACAGCCGATGCACTGTCCAAGAAATTACACCAATCACGGCTCTCCATTTTGACCCTAAGCACCATTAACCCCTGTTTACCTGCCGAAGCCATCACTACACCAGCTGTCCCGGAGAGGAGGATGTGTTGTTCACTGGATGGCTTGTGATTTCCGGAGCATTAGCTCTGCCAGGATTGTAATGACATTTACTTTATTACTTCATTTACTTTACTTCATACGCTTTATTGAAATGGGCAATGTTTATTTTCTCCTCCCCCTGAGCTAATGCGATTGAAAGCTGTTTATTTATGTCTCCATACGTAACGCAATGTTTTGTGTGGATGCTGCGGGTTGAAACCCCAGAAGGACAGATTTGAAACACTGTGAAATACTGTTACCACCACTGTGGGAAGGGAATTAAAATACTTGGTGGCGGTAATATCTGAAGAGGGTCATACGTGAGTGCCGCCTTGCTCAAGGGTAATTACCCACAGTGCACCTGCAGGGTCCCACACCGTTCCAACCGATGTAACAATGCCACGACGGAAAGGTCATTAGGAGGCCGTCCATCATGTTGTCCTTATGGCGGCCAGCGCAAATCTTTTGCACGTTTTTTCCGTAATACGAATGTCTCACTCAGCGTCAGCATGAACCTGTTGTCATGGCGAATAACATCAGACGCTCGCTGTGAGAGAGAGAGAGAACAGACAGACAGACGGCCGGACATATGGCTCGCCATGGAGGATGGGCAGATGGACGGACAGACGTGCCTGTGAGGAGCATCCCCACCCACACACACAGACCCCACAAACACACCGCAACCACACACACACACACACACACATGCACACATGCACGCACGCACACACACACACACACATACACACACACACGCGCATGATGATGTGACCTGCCCACCCAAACCTAATGAGTGAAAAAGCAACACAGCCCTCTTGTATAACACATCTCTATCCACTTATATGACACCTGTGGCAGCTCAGCGGAAGCCCCTTTTATTTTTTAGTAAAACATATATTTTTTTGAAAAGTGCCATTTTAGCGATGCGACCCAAGCCACCCAGATGTAAAAAAAAAAAAAAAAAAAAAAAAAAAAAAAAAAAAAAAATTAAAAACCAACCCCAGCTGCTGCTCAGTGCCCATCGCATGCTGGATGGGACGCGTCCCCGCATCTACCGACGTAGCCTACCAGGAGGAGTCCGGACCTACCAGAGTCTCCCACCCCCTCTCTCTGGACCCCCCCCCCCCCCCCCCTATACCGGGTCCGGAACCGGGTCCCGAACCGGGGTTCATCCATTCCCCGCAGATGTCGCGCCTAGCTCCGAGTCTCCGCACGAGCCTGGGGGTCCTCAGAGTGGGACGTGGTTTTTATTGGACGCTACGCCGTGGGAATAACAGCACGGCTGGATGTCACGCAAACATTGAGTGCCTTTTGAATGGGATTTAACACGAAGGTAAGCGCAGCAAACTTAGTTATTATTGTGTGTGTTTGTGTCCTGGCTCGTTTATTTTATTGTATTTGTGTTTTTTTTTTATTGTGTTTCCTTGGAAATGCGTCGCGTGAATTAGGCTGGGCGCTGAAAAAAATGGATAAGTCTGCCACTATTTGCAAGTTGCCAATTTCAACTTTTTTCCCCCCCTAACTTATTAAGCTATAAAGATGTATTTGGATGGAAAGTCTTTTTTTTTTTTTAAATGCATGCATGCATCCGAGATGGCCAGTTTAGAGATCATAGACATCATTTTTTAATGTCGTTTTTTTTCTTACAAGCATGTCAAAAATCAATATAGGCTAAATGAAGAGCCACGTTTAATCATTAACATTCAATATCTCCAAAGACCACCGATCAATACAACCAGTGTAACTCACTACAATGGTATGTTGCGATCAGTGGTAAAACCATTTGTCCTACAACCCAACATCTCACACCTGCATCTTGTGTTACCAGCCCAGCACCTCTGTGCATCCAGCATCTCACCCCAGTGTGTGTGTGTGTGTTGTGTTGTTATGGACGTGTCTAGAATAACATTTCTAACGGGTCACAGCCCACAACCTGCTCCACCGAGTCTATCCTGAAGGCTACCATTAACCGGGCAACACATCAATGAATCAAATGGGTGTGTGTGCTTGTGTGTGTGTGTGTGTGTGTGTGTTTTAGGTCCAACGTAAACCAATAAAACCGTAATAGTATAACAAACAAAAAAAACCCCCACAACAGTTGTATTCTGGTTGTATGCCGAAAACCGCCGCCTCTGACGCCACTTGTGATTCCACACACCCCAGGTTCAACGCCAGCAGCGGTGTTGGGAAGAGTGTGGCTCGCAGGGAGAGGGCGAAGAGGAGGAGGAGGAGGAGGAGGAGAGGAGGCGGAGAGACAAGAAGAGACCCTGCTAGGGGGAAATACAGTGCACTTCCCCAGAGGGCTGGGTCTCACGTCAGTGTGCTTAGTGAGCCGTTCCCCCGGAGGAGATCGAATGTTATATACGTTATATAAGAGCTTGCATTCGCGCCACAACCTCACACCGCCGAGCTGCAGACCCAGCTCCCATAACGAATGAATAAATAATCATCATAATAATAGTAAAAACAACCTAAGTGATAGGTTGTAGATAGATAGATGTCGAGAATCCAAGGCATGCCCAAACTACTTCAACATGAAGCTCTGCCGACCAAAAACAACATTTATTATTCTTGAATCGTTCTTGGAGATGAATGTGATGAACATCTTGAACAGTGACCTGTAGAGGAATATCTCCTTTCTCCTTTTTCCTGCCGTCGTCGACGCCTGCGGCATCATGGGATTTACCCAGGATCAGCTGTTGGACGGCACCTTCTCGCCGCTGACGCAGTACGCGTCGGGGGACGCCGCCTCGGACTCGCGCGGGCGTCTCGACCCCGCCTACGGCTTCGGCGGCGCTCCCATCCTCCCTTTCACCTCCACGCCCCGCTCTGCATCCATCCATCAACCTCTGCCCTCTCCTCTCCCCACCAGCATCTCCGGCTCATCCTCATCTCTCATCCCTTCCCTGCTCCTCTCCACCTCCTCCTCCTCCTCCACCTCCTCCTCCTCCTCGTTCAACCAAACGTTCACTCTCATCCAACCTCCCTCCTCCTCCTCCTTCCCGCTCTCGCCGTCCGTCCCCGCCGGCGAGGCCGACGGCGAGGACCTGGAGAGCATGCTGCTGTGGACGCTGCGCGAGCCCGCCACCATCGCCCTGACCCTCATGTACTGCGCCTCGTTCGCGCTGGGCTTCGCCGGCAACCTCATGTCGCTGCACGTGCTGACGGGCCGCCGCAGCCGCCGCCGCCTGGCCGGCGTGAGCGCCACGCGCAGCCTGCTGGTCAACCTGGCGCTGTGCGACCTGGCGGTGGTGTGCGTGTGCATGCCCGTCACGCTGGGCAGCCAGATCTACCGGCCGTGGGTGTACGGCGACCTGCTGTGCCGGGCGGTGCCCTTCACGCAGGCCGTGTCGGTGTCGGCCAGCGTGCTGACGCTGACGGTGATCAGCGTGAACCGCTACTACAGCGTGCGCTCGCCGCTGCGCGCCCGCTCCCTGTTCACGCGCCGGCGCATCCTGGCCACGGTGGGCGCGGTGTGGGCCGTGTCGTCGGCCATGTGCGCGCCGCTCGCCGTCATGAACCGCCGGCGCGAGGTCGGCCTGGTGACCTTCTCCATCCTGGTGTGTCAGGAGGAGTGGCCGCATCCCAGGCTCAAGCAGGGGTAGGTGAGGGGGGGGGGGGCAAGGACTCTGTTAGTAGAGATGGCGTACATGCTTATACTTAGATACATAGATACTTACATACATAGATACATAGACACATAGATACATAGATACATAGGCACATAGATACTTACACACTTAGATACATATATACTTACATACTTAGATACATAGATACTTATATACATAGATACATAGATACTTACACACTTAGATACATATATACTTACATACTTAGATACATAGATACTTACATACATAGATACATAGATACTTACACACTTAGATACATATATACTTACATACTTAGATACATAGATACTTATATACATAGATACATAGATACTTACACACTTAGATACATAGATACTTACATACTTAGATACATAGATACTTACATACATAGATACATAGATACTTACATACTTAGATACATAGATACTTACATACTTAGATACATAGATATTTACATACTTAGATGCATATATACTTACATACATAGATACATAGATATTTACATACTTAGATACATATATACTTACATACATAGATACATAGATACTTACATATACATATATATTTACATACTTAGATACATATATACTTACATACAGAGATACATAGATACTTACATACATAGATACATAGACACATAGATACACAGATACTTACATACATAGATACATAGACACATAGATACATAGATACTTACATACATAGATACATATATACATAGATACTTACATACATAGATACATAGACACATAGATACACAGATACTTACATACATAGATACATAGCCACATAGATACATAGACACTTACATACATAGATACATAGATACTTACATACATAGATACATAGATACATAGATACTTACACACATAGATACTTACATACATAGATACTTACATACATAGGTACATAGACACATAGATACATAGATACTTACATACATATATACATAGACATATAGATACATAGATACTGACAGACAGACAGACACAGACATCGAGGTCAACAAGGTCATGCTATCTAATTGTGTATGTGTATCTAATCGCTTTCATTTGTTTATCAGCCTGTATCATGATCTGTATCATCTCAACAGTATCATTCATTTATTTTTTAATAATAATGTTCATAACCAAGTATCAACAATAGCCATGAATCATCTCCACCAAGATAAGATCACCGGAAGGTTTAGTCATTATTTTCTCATCGCAATCCCTTTGTTTGTTCAGATGTAAAAGTAGAGGGAGATAAAGCAGAGAGGGGGGGGGGGGGGGGGGGGGGGTAAGAAATAAGTCTAGGCAGTGAGGCTATAGGCTCTGTGCGTCTGAGCCCTGGAATCAATGGTTATTTAATGTAACTAGAGGCCCCTGGGTGCTCTCTCCCTGTCGCTCCTCCAGGTACAACGTGGTGCTGTTCGTGGCGCTCTACTGCCTGCCGGTCACGTTTAACCTCATCATCAGCTTCCTCACCGGCCGGCGTCTCTGGGCGGGCCGGAAGTCCGCCTTCTCCGACCTGGACCCCCGGAGCCAGGCGCTGCACAACTCCCGCCTCAAGATGCGCCAGAAGATCGCCAAGATGGTGGTGTGCCTGGTGCTGCTGTTCGCCGTGTCCTGGCTGCCCCTCTACCTGGCCGACCTCTGGATCGACCGCGAGGAGCGCCCGCCGTCTTGGCTCCTCCAGACGCGGCCGTTCGTCCAGTGGCTGGGCCTGACCAACTCCAGCCTCAACCCCATCTGCTACTGCTTCATCGGCGACCTCTACCGCTCCGCCCGGGTCATACGGACGCGCTACTACCAGAAGGTGGCCGCCCTCTTCGCCTCGGCCTCGCTCGACGACTCGCCCGCCGCGACCGCCGCCAACTCCGACCGCGACCGCGTGGCCGCTGCCACGGTGGCCACGTCGTTGGCCGGCATGCCGGGGCTGCTGGGCCTCGCCCGGGGCCAGGGGCTGGGGCTGCGGCTGGGGGGGGGGGGGGAGGAGGACGGGGGCGGCGGCGGCCGAGGACCGGCGGCGCCGCAACGCCGCCGCCGCCGCGGAGTGCCGCCGGGGCTCGGAGCACAGCATCTCCGACTGGTACCGGTCCGACCCCAGCGTGTGCGGCGGGGGCTCCCTCGACCTCCGCCCCTCCCCGCAGCACCCGGTCCAGCGCGGCGGCGCCGCTCTGCCGCCGCCGCCGCCGCCGGCGAGGAGACATTCGGTGGATGAGAAAACGGAGGCGTTACCTCTGCAGATGCAGCCCGTCGCGTACGACACGCTGCCCGAGAGGAGGCATTCGGGGGACAGAGTTTTGCATCTGTTCGCGCATAGCGGCGGCGGCGGCGCGTCCGCTGCGGGTCAACACAACAATCCCTTCTCAAGGGGACTGCAGAGGGGCGGGGCCGGCGTGGCGGACAGCGAGCAGGACGTAACAGACATGACCCGCCTGTGAAAAAGCGCGCGGGGGGAGTGGTCACGAAGACAAGACGATTTACTCATCAGGTGGTGAAAGTCAAAGGACAACAAATGGGTTCGGAGTTCATAGACTCACAGACTGGACCCTTGTTGTTCCTTATTACACCACGTAATTCAATAATAAACTCTGTGGGATTAAGTTATTGTTTTTCGACAGCAGGTTGGCAGGTGATGGAGTGAGTCATCTAAGGTGTGTGTGTGTGTGTGTGTACTTGTGTGTGCATGTATAGGTCTGTGTGTGTGTGTGCATGAGAGCGCAGGGGAGTGTGTGTATGTGCCTGTGTGCGTGCATGCTTGCATGTGCATGTGTGTGTGTGTGTGCGTGTGCATGCGTGTGTGTGTGTGTGTGCGTGTGCATGCGTGTGCGTGCGTGTGCTTACTGAGAGGGGTTGTGTTCTGCAGGGTGTTATCATGTTTAGATGTGGAGGAAATCACGAAAGAGCCTGCCACTGTTTGCTGCTGAGTGTACACATACAACGCCAGAGTTCAACACGTGTCATGTGTGCGTTTTCATTGCTTTTCCTATTATTGCATTT